>PVIY010021663.1:0-42114 GCA_004026745.1 Myrmecophaga tridactyla
GCAGTCTGTTTCTGCCTGTGTGTGGGGCAGCTGCAGCCCGAGAAGTCCCGCCACTGAATCTGGAGACTGCCAAGTCTCCGTAGCAACCGCTGGGAAAACCCCCGTTTTGTCCCCTTTCCGCTTTTCCAGTTAGCCCACTAAGCGACTTCTGACTTGCCCGGTTTCGCGTGAGCTGGGGGCTATTTTTTGTAATCAGAATTTGTTTATTAATGCCGCAATTGGCACTTGGTTGGATTCAGTCCCTGCTACTGTTTCCTTTCTCTCCGCGAAGCCGCCTATGGGGGAGGGGCGCCGGGCGCCGGGCGCCGGCCGCCGAGGCTTTGGGGAACTCACAGATCCGGCGAGTGCCGTCGTTTGGATTCAGTCCCTGCTACTGTTTCCTTTCTCTCCGCGGAGTCGCCTATGGGGGAGGGGCGCTGGCCGCCGCGGCTTTGGGGAACTCACAGATCCGGCAAGTGCCCTCATTTGGATTCAGTCCCTGCTACTGTCCAGCAGAAGGTTTTTAAGGAGGATTCAGAAGAGACAGTCATTCTTCCTGCTTCAGCCAGTGAGCCTCTCCTGTAGAGTTCATCCTGACCTTTCTTTGGAGTCTCAGCTTCACAGCCTGCCCTATGGATTTGGATTTTTCCATCCCCATGGTTGTCCATCCAGCCTCTTCTGAGAGTTCGTAGTAGACCTCATTATAGTTACCAGCTTGTGGCCTGCCCTAGAAACCTTGGACTCTACATCTCCACGATTACATGAGTCACTTTTATAAATTTTATATCTACAGATATCTCTTGCTGATTCTGTTTCTCTAGAGAACCCTAGCTAATACACCCTCTGTCAGCTGAGTAGTCTACATGGCTGGCATCTGCTAGTCCCCTGCTCCTGGGTTCTGTTGCTTTCAGCCTCTGTCCATGTGAGGGTTCCTCACTTTGCTTCTATGGAGCTGGCTTTCATCTCTGGCTTCCCTTGGCTCTCTCCAGATTCTGGCTTGTTGAACATCTCACTGTGACATCTGCTGGGCACCAAGCATCTCCAAACATCCGTGTCTCTGTTCTCCACATGTCCGCATCTGATTAATCTCTGCTTTGAAGTTTCTGTCAGCTCTGAGGCTTTGTCATTTCTTGTGGCTCTGCCATTTCTGTTCTTTTCTCTAAAATGTCTCCTCTTTTAAATGATTCCAGTGAACTAATCAAGACCCATCTGAAATAGGTGGAGTCACATCTCCATCTCATCAAAAGTTAATACCCACACTTGGGTGCATTACATCTCCATGGAGATAATCTAATCAAAAGGTTCCATCCTACAGTACTGAATCAGGACTAAAAGAAATGGCTGCCTTGCACAAGATGGACTCAGAATTAAAACATGACTTTTCTGGGGTACATAATACATTCAAGCCAGCACACCGGCTAAGGAAGGCAATGAAGACATGAAGGATATAAGGAGCAATAAAAAGTGGTAAAACAGTAGCCTACAGGATCCTATGGAGTTGGGGAATTGTTGGTGTTGGGGCACTAAAGGAAGGGACATAGAAAGAGAGGAGGCTATCCTCTAGAGTGACTGGGGGAAAATGTGGAAATATTAAACTTTCCCACCTGGGGAATTCCTGATATTCTTGCAAGCATTGGGGACTACCCATTTAAAAGGCCAAGCCCTCGACCTTGGGACTTTCTCTAATGAAAAGGAGAAGCAAAGGCTCCTTCTCCTTTCTCCAAAGGAGAGGCCAAGCCTATTTATAATTATGCCAGAGAATCTTTTTTTGTTGCTCAGATGTGGCTTCTCTAAGCCAACTCTGTAGGTAAACTCACTACCCTACCCTCTACGTGAACTATAACTCCCACAGGTATAAATCTCCCTGGCAATGTGGGACATAACTCCAGGGAATAAGCCTGGCCCTGACATTGTGGGATTGAGAAAGCCTTCTTGACCAAAAGGGGGAAGAGAAATGAAACAAAATAAAGTTTCAGTGACTGAGAGATTTCAAATAGAGTTGAGAGGTCATTCTGGAGGTTTTTCTTTTGTACTATGTAGATATCTGTTTTCAGTTTTTAGTGTATTAGAATAGTTAGGAGGAAATACCTGAAACTATTGAACTGTAATCTAGTAGCCTTGATTCTTGAAGATGATTGTATAACTATATAGCTTTAATGGTGTGACCATGTGATTGTGAAAACCTTGTGACTGACACTCCCTTTATCCAGGACAAATGAGTAAGAAAATAAAGACTAAATAAATAATAGGGGTGTGTGCCAGTTTAAAACTGTTGTGTGCTCCAGTAAAGCCATTTTCTTTAATCCTGATTCAATATTATTGAGTGGGATCTTTTTGATTAAGTTGTTTACATGGAGATGTGACCCACTCAGTTGTGAGTGGCACCTTTTGATTAGGTTGTTTCCATGGAGATGTGTCTTCACCCATTCAAGGTGTCACTTACTGGAGTCCTTTAAGAGGGAACAATTTTGGGAAAAGCTTCAGAGCTGACAGAGACAGCCCTCAACAATCTCTGAGAGACCTTTGGAGATGCAGAAAGAAAATGCCCCCCAAGAAGCCATTTGAAAGGAGAATTGGGAAAGAAAGATAGCAGACATCACCATGTGCCTTTCCAGCTAATAGGGAAATCCTGAACTTCATCGGTCTTTCTTGAGTCAAGATATCTTTTCCTGGATGCCTTAGTTTGAACATTTTTATAACCTTAGAAACTGTAAATGTGCAACTTAAAAAATTCCCTTTTTAAAAGCCATTCCACTTCTGGTACATTGCATTCCAGCAGCTTTATTTAACAAATGACTGGGGTGGGGGGGAGGAGTATGAGATTTTGGGTGTTCTTTTTCATTTTTATTTTTATTCTTATTTTTATTTTTGGAGTAATGAAAATGTGCAAACATTGATGGTGGTGATGAATGCACAACAATATGATATACTATGAACCACTGATTGTATACTTTGGATAATTGTATGGTTTGTGAATGTATCTCAATAAGATTGCATTAAAAGACTATGTAGCAATATTTTTCGGAAGGCTCATTTATATCTTTTCTATTCGAATGCTACTCACATTTAATAAATATCTTCATTAATGTAAAAAAATGAAAGAGAGGAGGTGATGGAGGGAAAGTGGAAGCTTCATCTTGCCACCATTCTCTTTCTCCCCAGTGCCGTTTCAGCTCACTAGCCTACTTGTTATTCCTCCAACCTTCAGGTTTGTTTCTGCCTCATGTTTTTGCACTTGCTGTTCTCTTCATGTCTTTGCAGGCTTCCCTAACTGTAAGCCTTCTGCTCCAACTCCACACCCTGACCACCTAGCTAAGAGGGTCGCCTCTCTCCAATCTGTCTCCTGACTGTTTCATTTTCCTTTGTGGAATTAGTTGCCATCTGAAATAGTGCTATTTTCATTCATTCACATTCACTTGATTTGTGTTCTGTCTCTCCTATTAGGATGTAAGCCACATCAGGGTTGGAGTATTGTCTTGTTCACAATTATCTTGCTGGCACAAAATGAACACAATAGGTATTTGCTGAAGGAACAGTGAATGAATGGACTTGCCCAAGGTGACTCAACGAATAGGTGACAGCACCATGACTCAGACCCAGGAGCCTCACTCTGAGCCCTTGATGCCAACCACTCAATGGGGGTTGGGGGGCAGGGAGAAAAACTGGAAGGAAATAGGAGCTGCTGCAGCCTCCTTGGGGCTTTTGATCCCTGAGGGTTTTTTTGCAGGTTCCCTATGATGGAGTTTGGGGGCAGGAAGAAAAATACTCCTGAATTGGAAGCTTTATTGGAAAAGGCAGACGGTAGACAAAAAATTTCCTAGATAGAATGATATCTGGAAGACACAAAGCAAACCAGCAACAGTGTACAGGTCTGGCATTGGGGCATTGGCCAAAGGCCACGTGAGCCTTTAAATAGAGAACGTATTAATGGGGTACTTTTGAAATTAAAAATTAAAATGAAATGAATTACCTGTATTTTAAAGGGGAAAAAAAACTGTAAAACTGCAGACAGGGCGGGCCACAGTGGCTCAGCAGTCAAGAACAGTCTTGCCTGTCATGCCAGAGGACCCGGGTTCGATTCCCGGTGCCTGCCCATGTTAGAAAAAAAAAAAAAAAACTGCAGACAATCTGAACATGAAAGCAAGGCAGCAATGTCAAACCACCTCTTCCGGGAGAGCAACCATTGAGAAGATAAAATTTTGCAAATGTAAAGCAAAGAATTGTGAGCCATGCTTTTTCTGGGTTACCCTTAGATCTTTAGCTTCATGAAGAATGGCCTGGAGCTGCTCTGCTCGTGATGCAACACTGATTCCTTGGTGTTTCTTTCCATTTGATCATTGGTTGGACCCGTCTGAGTCTCACTGGGCCTTTGTCGATGTGGTTGCTTCTTTTGGAAGCGTTTCTTCCTTCAAACTAGGTTACAGAAACAAGAGCTGAGTTAGACACACAGCTGCAGAAGCAGATTTCTACATTCAAATTTAAGATGAAAAAATAGGAATATTGAGAGTGTTTCTTTAGCGCCGAAGCCTACCAAAGTTCTTGGTACAGCTCTACTTCTTCGCAGGGTCAGCGGTTGGTGGGGGGGTGTCCACACGCAAGGAGGCAGGGAGGTCCCTCAAAGAGCAGGGAATGGGGTTGGGCAGATGGGTGTCGGAATCCAGCTTGCCCCTTGTAAGTGGGTGACCCAGGTCACGTCACTTAACCCTGTCATTGTCCTTATCTGCAAAACTCATGTCACCAAAACTCAGTCATGGAGGGCTACGAGGACTAATTGAAATGATGTGTGGGGTGTCATCATGGAAATTGCTGGCAGACCACTTCTTGTTTCTGTAGAGTTGGGTTTTTGTTCTAGCTCTATTATTTCATAGACAGGTTGATCATATAACTTATCATCCAAACTGGGACACTTGAGGGAATGAAAGGGAACACTAAACCAGAGAGGTCAGGACTCTCCCCAGGCAAACCTGGACCCGTGGTTAAGTCTTGTCCCCCCCCCCAACCCCCCATTCTGCCACCTTATAATTTGGCAAAGGGCCTCCTTCTCTTGCACCTGGTTCTTTCCTAGGAGAGTAACTAGCCAGCATGGGGTTAGGAGTAAACCCTTTCAGGTGAGCCTGAGTATGTGGATTTATGTTACTTACTGTATTTATTTCTCTTTGGTCTTTCCCAGCACTTGAAAATATCCATCCCTAGTCCCCGCTGTGCAGACCCACTAAGTCCAAATCTCCTGGGATTTTGTATATTTAAACTAGTGTCCTGGGCTTTCTCTCTGATCTGGCAAGGTTAGGAAACACTGCATTTGCCTTTAGAAAAGTCACTTAAACTCCCCAGTTTTGAGTTGTGCCATGGGATGTCGCAGCATGCTTGGGTCTGAGATGGGAGAAGAAAGAACCCGAGGAGGCTTTGATAGAGCAAAAATACTCCTAAAAGAAAGACAAATCTCTGGGTGAGGAGTTGGGGCTGGGTGTTCTCTCTGTTTCTGCTCCTGTTATTACCTGGGGATTTCTTTTTTTTTTTTTTTTAGCATCATCCTTGGTTTTATAATAAAGCAGTGATTTCATGTCCCTATACTTTGTCTAGCTATCACTCTTTTTCTCACTTCTTTTCCCACTGTGCCTTCCAGATAGAATTGTTCATACACTCTGTCTCTACTTCCTTAATTCTCATTCCCTCTGGCTGCCTTAGTATGAAGACCGACCTGGGTGATAGCTTGATGGGGAGCTAGTAATTAATTGACACAGAACTTCTGTTTGCAGTGATTGGAATGCTTTGGTAATGGATGGTGGTGATGGCAGCACAAAACTGTGAATGTAATTAATAGCACTGAATTAAGTATATGTTGAATGTGGTTAAAAGGAGAACTCTGAAGCTGTGTCTATGTTACTAGAATAAAATTTTTTTTAAAACCCACAAAGAACTATACAACACAGTGAATTCTAATGTGTACCCTGGACTATAGCTAATGGTATAAATATAATAATGTTCTTTCATCAGTTGCAAAAATGTCCCACAGTAATGCAAGGTGTTAATACTGCTGGGGAGTGGGGGAGGGTGGTATATGGGAACTCAGTTTGCTGCCTGATTTTTCTGTATACCTACAACTTCTCTAATAAAAAAATATATTAAAATAAAAAGACTGACCAGGGTTTTAATCCAGGTGCTGTGTGGCCCTGGGCAGGTTAATGAACTACTCCAAGCCTCAGTTTCCCCACCATAATATTAAAATGAGTTAAAACAAGAAGAGTGTGTGATATAGTCCCTGCCACGTAGTAAGCTTAAGTGCTTGCTCTTAAACTCTTCCCTCCCCTGCCTACCTCTGGCCCCACTACAGAGTTGAACTTTCTCTTCCTAAAATCATTAGAAACCTAATTGGAAGATTCTGAGGTCACTTTTTAGGGCTCAATTTATTTCTCTTGTCAATAAGTAAGGCTCTAACCACTTCCTGAAATTCCTATATCTATGCCCTTTTCTCCAGTTTTTTTTCCCTCCAGGCTCTTTTTCCTTTAGCTACCTTACAATTAGATTCTTTTCGACTTATGCAGATATCAGACCATCCTTATGAAGGCTGTGTAACGATGCAGACAAGACTACTTGAATGTGTTAAGGGAAAAGAGTGCAATGGGAAGACCACATGTGAAAAATCTGGGGGCAGTGCTATTGCTCTTCAGAAGGCGTTATGGGTACAGGCTCCAAGGATGTTAGGGTCTTACCCTGGGCTGTAGACACCCCCACCCATCCATGATCCCCAGCCAAGAGGAACACAGAGGGAGCAACAGCAAATGAGAATTCAAGGACCTCTTTGCTATGAGGACTCTGGAGGGTTGCAGGGCACTGCTTTGTCTGGGCTTGTGGCTGGAAAGGCTTCCTCCATCTTCAGGCATAAATGTACTCTGACCTCAGCCCATCGGACCGGGATAACTGGTCCTTGCCTGAGAGGGGACCAGATCCTACTTCCAGCAGTGAACAAAGAGTCAGCAGAGGACGGCCAGGTGCTGGAGCCAGCTCATCCTGGCTGGGCAGAGTTTCTTCTGACCGTCTCTCTCCAGTTCTGCATTCGGTGAAGTCATGTTGGTAGCCTGAAATCGGCCACGGGGAGAGTGTTTATACCGTGGAAATGTGGCAACCAGCTACAGATCAGGGCTCCCCACCCCCCACTCCGCCCAGAGCCATTGACTATTTACCAGCACACCATGCGGAGCTTGCCAGGAAATGTGCCTAAGTGGCGAGGCTCCCACCTGGGAGCACACCACTTCCTTCAGTGCAGTGGAGAGGAAAGCTATGTCCGGGCCCATATCAACCCACAAACCCAAGTGATCCAGAGAGTATGAGCTGCTGCTGCTGCTGACGAGGACAAACCCCTACTGAGCACTTCCAGGCACCGTGGTTCCCTGCTCTAAGAGCATCAGATGTTGCACTTTAATTCACAGGCGCACAACCCTAGGAAATAGGGACTGTTGTTGTCTCGATGTTACCAATGAGCAACAGAGGAGCAGAGCTGTAATTTGTCTCATGGCACGCTGCCGGTGCATGGAAAATTCTGGATTCCAATCCAGGCAGGACCAGAACCCCAGGTCTGACCTCCATGGCAACTCCTTAGAGAAGGTTGGCAGAGAGGGTGGCAGAGTTTCCATACAGGAAACCACACACACACACACACACACACACATTTACATTAAAGTAACATTTGCACATAGCGACAAGTCAAAGTTTAGAAGAGTTTTATGAGGAAAAGCAAATCGTTTTCCATTTCCTTGTTTCCCTCTGCACTGCCTCCCCCACCGGGTCCCACCAGGTCCCACTTCCCAGAGATCCTCTCAAGCTCTTCTTGTGCATATCTCATCACTGTAGACCAGTGTTTCCCAGACTTCCATGTGCACGCGAATCACCTGAACACATTATATATATATATATATATATATATATATATATATATATAAATGCAGATTCTGATCAGGTATTGTAATTACCCATTGGAAATTTCCACCTGGATATCTTGCAGATCCTCAGAATGCACATATCGTAAACCAAAGTCATTCTTTGCCCATTCAGATCTCAGACCCTTTCTGTCACCCCAAATGGGTCTCTCCTTACTCCTCCCTCTCCTTCACTGTCCATTTGCAGCCATAGCACATCCTACAGATCTTTCAAGACCCAGCTCTCAGAAACTGAACTACAGTTAAATTTCCTGAATGATTTTGATACACTTTATCAAATTGTTCTCCAAAAGGTTGTATCCATCTATTCATCTCCAGGAGCAAAGAAGATGGCCTGTGCCTCTAAACGGTAGCCAACTGGTCATTTTAATGCCAATATGTATGTCAATGCAATGAACTGAAAAATGGTGTATCATTGTTTTGTTTTTTCTGCATCAGTGAAAATGAATATTTTTTTCTCATGCTTATTGATCATTCGTATTTCTTATTTTTTGAACTGTTTACTTGTGCTTGTGCTGGTGTTTTTTTTTATCTTGGCATTTTCTCTTGTTATACATTTGGAAGAGTTTGTAATATATATATATATATTGCAAATATTGGCTACAATTGAATTAGTCTCTTTCTTTTGCAAATTGGTTAGCATTTTTTCCTTTTTTGGTATGCATTATAAAAGTAATAGATGCTCAATGTAAAAATTTAAACATTATAAATATATAAAACATAGACATTGAAAATTTCTCAACTTTTCAAACTGACAGTTTGGTGTATTTCTTTTTCTTATTCTTTTTATTTATTTTTTTCTTATTCTTTTTAATAGTTGTACTGATGCCATTCCATGACTATATTGCTTTCTTACATAAAATGTCTTACATCTGTATTTGGTTATATCAATCAGTCATTTCTTTAATGGTATCTTGCTAAGATGTGGTTTTTTTTGTATGCTATATGCCCGGGGTCACATTTCATTCTTTTTCCACGTGAGTATCCCGTTACTGCGGCACAATTTGTTGAATTTTTGTTTTGTTTACTTTTTCTATTTTTGTTTTGCTTGTTTGTTTGTTTTTGGGAAGTGCATGGGCTGGGAATCGAACCCGGGTCTCTCACATGGCAGGCGAGAATTCTACCACTGGACTACCCTCACAGCCCAGGTATGTTGCTTAATTTTTATGCTTAGAAAAGAATCTCAAATTTTTATAAGAATTCTTTGAAGTACTAGTCAAGAAATCCTCTTCATTTAGAGATGAGGTATGCTGTGAAGGAGTGAAGACACGTCTGTGTGAACCTTAGAAGTCCACTGCTTCACAAATCAAGGGGGAAATACTTTGTTTTGAGAAAATATATTGAACTGCTTATTTCAAGTGAATTAAAATTCAAGGTATGTTACTATTTTGGCTTGTCTCAAATGCTAAGTTTTCAGAAGCTTGAAATAAATTAATAATTTTCAAAAGATAAAACTCACTTCCATGAAACATACATGCGTATATTTTATAATCACCCTGGCCTAGGAACTGAGAATGCTGAGAGAAAATGCACACACACACACACACACACACAATTCCTGCTCTTAGGGAGTTTGCAGTCAAGTGGAAAAGATAAACATTCAAATAACTACAAAGATAACCATATGATGAACTGCAGCGCATGTGGCGAAAGGAAAGTATTGGCTGCTATAAGATGACAAAGAGGAGCCTGTCCTTGATCTGAAACCTCTGAGAAAGCTGAGACTTGCCTGCTGTGCTGTGGCTGAGGACAGGGACTGAGGGGCAGGAGATAGGAGGAACTACTGGACCAGGGATCCTGAAGTTGGCAGCACAGCCTAAGGCACCACAAGGACTGATGCAAATGCCTGCAGGTGTCAGGGGCTAAGGAGAGGAGAGCCTGCCTCTCCTAAAGCATTTAAATTCTGAGATTACAACATTTTACAATAACGTGAATAGAGGCTACCAGCTTTCAAACCCTGCCTTAAAGGGAATGTGAGTCATTCGATAATCATTGAAGTCCTGGAAGTATCCTAAAACTAAGTGCTTGAGGAATTACAGAATTTAAATGCAGAATGGAAGAGGATGAACCAGGACTCCTGAATAGGAAGAGGAAAAGCCAGGATGGGTTGTAGTGTCCTGGTTGCTGAAGCCTAGGAAAAGAGGGCCTTTTCAGACGGAGGTGGTAGTACTCAGGGTTGAATGCTGCCAAGACAGCAAGAAAAATGAGGACTGAAAAAATGCCCATTGGATTTTGTAACATGGAGATCAATGACCTTCACAAGATGACTAAAATGGGCTAAGGTGATATGGCATAATAGATCTTGTGCATTTCCTGATTTGTCTGTATCTTTTGCATGACCGGGATGGGTGTGGGCTGCTTTAGATTGATCCTTAACTCCTGGAGAGCTGTCCTCACTCTGACAACAACCATGGTGTTATCAACTACAAAACCAGGATGAGACAAAAACGTTTTGGACAAGTCATTTATTATCAACTGCTTTGACATTGGAGAGCCCCAATTAGGTTCATGTTAAAAAGTAAGCAGCATGTGTTTCTTTTGCAATGCTTCTGTAGGTAGCTACCTGATAAACCTTGATCCTTGGAACCAAAGCTCCAGGAGATGACCACAGCTTTTATTTAAGATAAAGGCAGAGGACGTAAAGTACAGGCATCTACCAGTTCCTGAAAACAGCAGAACCTCCAGCAATGCTGAACACTTCTTTGCAGAATGTTCCACAAAAAATATACTATAGAAAAGGATGAAAATGGTTTTCCAAACTGAAATTGTAAGACATTGTCATAGTGGGAGAAATTTTTCAAGATAAAAATCGCGCATGTAAGGATTATGAGTTTAACAGAACAATTTCTCAGGAACGGTTTATACAAATTGTTCTCTTAAATGGTTGCAAATATACAGTATTTATTAGTCTTTACTTGAATGAATCATTTCTTATGGATCCTTATAAAGTTACACTTAATCAAGAACAAAATTTTACATACACAGGAATCAAATTTACAAAAATATTTAATTAACATATTTGAATGTAATTAATCATTGTTAAAACATCAAAACAGCACCATATTTCAGAGGGTATATATGTAATGATTTTTAAAGCTCTAGTGAGGCATACTTTAAAACATAGCTAAGCAGCATTACCTTTAGTCACTTACATGATATAGATCATTACAGTAAGATAAATGTTACATACATTATTATGTAAGCATGATTGACACATAAATACATATACACACATATATAATTCCATCTTGAAGAATTTTAGGAAAACATCTGCCATAAATAAATTTTTTCTACATTTGTTTATACATTGAGAACCTCAATGAACGATATATTTGATATTAAATGGTTCAGTAGGACCTAACCATATACACTGCACTTTGATATACATTATTGCATTTTAAGAAACCTGTAATATTCAATAATAAATCTCAAAAGTACTAATGGAAAAATTGCTTCCCTTAAATCTTGGACCTGCTACCAGATTAATCTTTCTAAAATTTTCCTTTCCTTTTCCTTTCCTTCATGCATAATATTCAGTGGCTTCCCAATTCCTTCAGGATGAAGTTCAACTCTTTATTCTGACATTCAAAACATTCCCCTTAAATATTCCTCTTTCTCTTCCTCAAACCCTGTAATCTCTAAAGGTCTAATTAAATTCCCACCCCTCTATGAAGGCTTCCCTGAAGGTTCCGGTGATTTCTGCTGACCTTGTTTTTACCACTCACTTTGGTTCTTAACCATACACTGCTAGGTACTGTTACTGAATTGTTTCATAGTTTTTAATTGGAAATTCCTTGGTCTGTATTCCTTTGCTCCCTAGTACAATTCTGAGAATTAGAAAATCTGACTGTATATATAATTATAAACATAAGTGATATCACCTTAATTACCTGTGATTTCCTATCCATCTACAGAAATGGCATAATAGCCAAGTTTACTGTTGCTTAAGCATCTCTCATTCTCTTCCAAAGCTCTAATGCATGATTCTCATTGTGCAACAGAGATACATGTGGTTTGCAAGTTTTATTCAAACTAGGAACTCATTCCCTCTAATTTCATCGTGTCATGTAAATTTCTGTCTTTTGTGATAAATATATTTTTACAGGTAGAATTAACTGAATATTTTGGATTTTAAATCGATTTCTCTGAAAATATAGAGCTTAAAAACAAAACAAACCAACCCTGCAGAGTCTTCTGCTCATTGAGTTTAATGTTTTTCCTTTTCTTCTCCTTTCCATAAACTTAGGGAAAAGGGTAGAGAAAAGGCTAAACAAATAAATTAGTGTTTCATGACTCCCATTCTACAGGGGAGACTGAGGTTTAAAGATGCTAAATAACTTGAGCAATAATAGTAAGTGGTAGAGCTAGACTTTTGACACTGAACTGATTTCAAAGTTTACGTTCTTTCAGCTACACCAGGCATTGTGAATGCCCTTTACGGGGAATGTTGGGATGTGACACACTCATGTCTTTGACAGCACGCAAGGGACAGAACAATAAGATGTTCCAGTGTATGTAGGGAGGCTCACACAATTGCTTCAGGCTTAGTTATTAGATCTTCTCACTCTGACAGTTCACGTCAGTGTACACCAAATTTGGCACTGTCCCTTTTGATATGGAGCATCTGATCACTTATGCTCAGCAGCTGGGGAGAGAGCTGGCCATTTTTTACCTTTGTAAAACTTTGTCATATATAAATACATGAGTTCTGGCCTTCCATGTATTTGAAGAATGCTCAGTAGAAAGAAATATCATGTGACAAGAATGTTGACAAATCCTCAGTGAACTCTCTTAACAGGATCTAGTTGCACTGTGCCCTTCCAGGACAGATGTACTATATATGTACTTTTTTTTGGGGGGGTGCATGGTCCGGGAATCAAATCTGGGTCTCCTGCACCAAAGATGAGCATTCTACCACTGAACCACCCGTGCACCCCCTGTATGTACTTTTTAATCCAGCTTCACACTACATAGAGTAGTTGCCTGATTTCTATTTTGTGTATTAGGACCATGGGAAGAGAGAGAGAAAAGTTTATTCCTCCTTTCCTGTTTTTTTAGGCTTAAGATAATTTAATATATTTCCTTTGTAGTGAATTTTAATGGTGCATGGATTCCCATGTAGATTTAACTGACATATTTTACTGAGCACAAGTTAGTTCATTAATCAGTATGTTCTACCAACTAGATCTAACCAAATATGTACTATAAAAATATATTAAGAATAACTCGTGGTTCATGAGTTAACCTTACTCATTCTTGCCTTATTTTAATATTAGGATATTTTAAATGTTTCTACAATTTTTTCTTTTTTTAAGTAACACTAACTTAATAGGAGATGGGTGCAGTTTTCATTGGTTCTGTTATGGTGCTGTAGAATGAACCTGTGCCCGGAAAGGGACTTCTCCCTCTTGTTTTTATTTGGAGAAGTTCCTTCACCAGTTTCCTCAGGGATACTTTTCATTCCATTCTCCATATGGAGAAATTTCATTCTCCATATTTATAGAGACTAAATAACATAAATTATAGAAACTGCTCTTTTAATGAAAAGTTAGGTTTATGAACTTGTTAAGCAAGGGAGACGATGCATAGAGGAAATGGGGTATTTCCGAAGGGAAGAGTGGGGAGAACCCTTTTATGGGGTTTAGGCTGAGCATTATCAGTCTAAGAGCTCAAGTAACGTGTATAGTGGGCCTTGAATACCTTTCCTCCAAATCCTTCTCTTCCAAGGCCCAAGTTTCTCCACAGTGCATGTGAGTGTGGCGAGCCCACACGGCCTCAACTTCAGGGCATGCTCCTTGATTTTGTACTTATCTCACGCTCCCCACCCCCACCCCCACCTCCACGATTGTAAGCTTTGGAGGGGAATCATTTCTTTACCATTCTTCTTTGAACACTTTCCAGAACTGTTCATTGGTAGATGCTTGATGAGTTAGGCGTTAAATAAGGTATACAGGGAGCTGGATGTCAGAATAAAGAGTCTAAATAACTTTTGGCGGTGGAAAATTTAAAGCCAATTGTAAAGTTCCTCCTTCTCTTCAAAGGAAAAAATACGGTGCTCTTTTCCTAAAATAAAACTTTAAATGGAATTGGGTTGCTAGGGCACAGCCTAAAGCGCCCAGATAAATGCCAGGCTGGTTAATCTCCCCTGGGTGGCGCTTTTGCCGGAACCTTGTCTAGCGCCACAGCCCGGGCTCCTCCCTCTGGGGCGCTCGCGAGCCAGCGCGGAGAGGCCCTTTCCGCTCACCCCGGGTTTGGGGAATGCGGGGCGTACGCGTCCTCCGACCCCCTGCCGCGGCGGCCGGGCTTCTGGTCCTGAAAGATGCCGTTGAAGTGGTGTGAAGGGTTGGGCTTTTTTTTTTGTTCCTAAAAATTAAACGAACAAAAAAAAAAGTACAACAATCCAAACCCAACGATCTTATTGCGCGTCGGTAACGGGAGAACTTCACCAAGTGGCTGCACCCGGCACGGCGCCGCCTCTCGTTGCCGGCCTTGCTCTAGGCCAAGCCCACGCCTCTCCACGAGCCCCCCATCCCGGGGCCGCGCGCCCGGCGCTCCCCAAACCCCGCAGCCGCGAGCAGCCCCATCGGGGTGGGGAACAAGGCGACCCAGGCAGCCCCGCCTGCCGCGAGCTGAGTGGCTGGACGCGCGGGCGACGGTGGTCGCTGGCCGTTGGAGACTCCAGAAGAGCTCCCGCCCTTCCCTACCCACTGCCTTCCCGCGGGGAGAGGCAAGACTGGGTAGGTAGCACGGAGGCGGAGACCCGAGGTGCTGAAGGAGGAGGAGGAGGAGGAGGAGGGGGAGGAGAGAGCGGCGGGGCGGGGCCGGCGAGCTCGGCGAGTCCATTTTGTAGCGGTGCCGAGCGCTCGCCTGGGCGCACAACACACGGGCCCCGCGGCGGGAGGAGGAGCGGTAGTGCGGCTTCCGGCGGGCCCCTACGCGGCGCTGGAGGTCTGAGGTAGGTACTGGCCGTCAGGCTCCTCTCCGGAAAGGCTCGGGCAGGGGTTTCGAGCCTGCTGCGAGGGTGGGGCCTGCCCCGGTAGAGCCGAGACCTATGTAGGCAGGGGACTGGCGGAAAGCTTTGAGCTCGAGTCCCAGTTGCGCTGCGGAAACTGGCGGGCCGGGGGACGCGGCTCAGGGAGGAGCGGCGGGGCGGTCTGTTGGCTGCCTGGGCCTACTGTCTGCCCCAGGAAACCTGCTCCGTCACCGAGCATGCCCAACTTCACTGCCAGCCTGTTGCTGTCGCGTGGAAGAGACGGGGACTCTGAACCAGAGGTCAGAGTACGCGCCACCGCCTAGTACTACACTCGGTAGGCCTGCCTAGTGCCGGGCGAGGGCGCCCTAAGCCGTCGCCCCCTTAGCACAAAGAGCGCCAGCCTCGCCTACCGTACGGGGCCCATTCGCTAGGGTTAGCAGGCTGGCTCCGCGTTTTTTGTTTGTGTGGGGGTGGAGTGGGGGGTGGGAGCGATTGAAAAAATTTAAAGTCAAGATTGAGGAGCCTGTGCATATAGATGCATAATACTCTTTTCTTTCTCCTCTTTTTTGCAGTAGCCTGTGGTCTGGTAGTTACAACGTGAAAAAAGCCTGGTTGCTTTGCCCTGGGAAATAGTAACCTGCCGAGTACACCTGCGTGCAGGGGACAGAGGTAAACCACAATACTTTTTCCTATGTCACTCCCAAATAAAAAAAAAAAAAAAACCTAAACAAAAATGAAAAATTTTAGGCACATAACCTTTCAAAACTGAATATATATTCCCACCCACTTCTCACATGGTGGTCTTTGTTCTTTTCATATTTTGCCAAAACTCAGAAAAATGGAATCCAGACGGGAAATTCTTTATGTGGCAATTGTTTGACATTTACTATAACCCAAGTTGGTTTACGTCTCAAAGGAAGAATGAAGCCTCAACAGCATTTCCCTCTCTGTACCTCTGAATGCTCAGGTTGCTAAGGGTTGTAGAAAAGAGCTTACCTTTTTCTTATAATAGAGGCCTTTATATAATAGGCTTTGAAGGCAGAATTTCATTTATATAGGCACTCCCTCTAGTAGGACTTAGTGAAACTGTTGATTAACTGGTTATATTGCTTTTTTTTTGCACAATGGGAAGATAAATTTCTTCAGGCTCTCCTTACCTAAAAATACTTTTTTTTTTTGCGCCAGATGATTAAACCTCCAGTCCTTGCATAACAGCAGTCTGTTCTTTTCATTCAATATATTTGTACTAGGGCCCCTGGACCTACTTTTGTCAGAGCTTTTATTCAGACATGCTCATTTTCCTGAAACTGCTTTGTACCTGCTGTCCTGTGTGATACTTTCTTTGCCTTCCCTTAAAATCACAATTCAGCAGTCAGCTCTATTAGGACCTTTTATTGGTCAGTACTCTTGTTCTAACATAACACCTTATATATGTATATAAATATATATTTTCAGTTCTAGAACTACATGTACACACTGAGACCTGGTATTTATTCTCATACGTCATTGGTTAGAGTTCATAAAATGGTATACCCTTTCTAGAAGGAAATTTGGCATTTTTTCAAGAGCCTTAAAAATGTACCTACCCTTTGATCCAGCAATATACTAAGGTCGTCATCTAAGGAAATAATAGTATTTGTACACATATATAATTAAGCCCCCTCATACTTAATAGTAACAGTTCACAAAAGCACATTACTGTGATTTTCATGTGATTTATGTCACACATAATTTTCCCAACCGTGTGAGATATTGGTACTTGAATCTAATTGTCTAAAAGCAGGTTCACTGTTCTTTTCCCTTCACTGCAGAGCCCCTTAAAACGAAATTTATAAAAACTAGAATTTAGAAGGGATTTTAGAAGGCCCATGATTAAACTTCATTTTACAGATGAGGATACTGAATTCTTGACCCACTTTTTGGACAGAGCTAAGCTAAGAATTGGGGAAACCCAGGTTCTATGCCTAGCTTCCTGTATACAATTAAAAGTCTCAATCTTTTGGGTCTCAGTTTTTTTACTTAGAAAGTTAGGTGTTTAGCTGAATATCTAAGATGTTTTTAAACCCATTACAATTGTTTTATTCCTATTTCATAACTTTTATTACCATGTGCTCCCCAGACATATATTGGTAATATACATATGTATGCTGTTAACTGCCTTAAACTGTTTTATATTTTGAACCTAGGGGTAGGAATGGTAACAAGCGTGACTTAATACTTAGAATCTTAATAAGTTCTGTGAAAGTATGGGTCTGTTTTCTAAGGTCTAGAACTTCATATACTTTGAGGTCAGGTACATTCTCATACATCATTGCTTAGAGTTCATAAAATGGTATACCCTTTCTAGAAGGAAATTTGGCAGTTTTTTCAAGAGCCTTAAAAATGTCCCTTCCCTTTGATCCAGCAATAGACTTAAAGGAGATGTCCAAGGAAATAATCAGAGCTGTGGACCCAGACTTTTGTACAAGGCATACATTTAAATATTATAATACCAAACAAACAAAAAAAGACCAGTAAGAAAGCATATTCATAAGATGAATTAATATATTATTGAAGACTATATAATTATGAGAGGAAATGTGTGTGATGCATTAAGTGAAAAAAAGTGGATACAGAATTGTATATACTGCATGCTCCCAGTTGTGATTAAAGTATATGCACATACACACACAGACAAGAGATTGGAGGAAATATACCAAAATAATAATAGTGGTTATTCCTTGCTAATGTGATTGTGGGTGATTTTTTTCCCATTATTTTCTTACTTCCCTTTGTAAGAAGAAAAATGTTACTTATTTGTAATAAGCACAAATTTTATAATTTAAGAAAGCTGATTGCATAGATAACCTTTCCAACTTCAGTATGTTGTCAGTTTTTTGTGTCCTTTATATCATAGTTTTTCGAATAACAATACCTAAATGCTCTCCGTTTCTGAATTTAGGGCAGGAATTGCCCTTCGGCTTATATTTAATCTTTTTAAATATCATTAGCTCATTGCATTACCATTGTCATTACCTTCTCTGGGACTGTAGAAACTAAAATGGTACTAGAGGAATAAGATGGCTGTGCTTATCGCTCATCACTGTTAACTATATACAAGTGTCCTTTGACAAACAATGGTTCCATTCCAGCCAAGCTTCCTATAAAGCAAATTCCCATAAAATAAATTCTATTTTTTAATTCATTTGTTATAGATGTAGACATTTATAAGGAAAAGCTGACTTACAGTACATCAGGTTAGAATACTGGGAATAAGGGTATTCATATATTTTATACTTAGAATAAGATATATAATTTTGCACTGAGAAAAAGGGACTTTGTTTATACTAACTACATTTCCACTAGTCGCCTCAGAAATAAGTTCTTTTTAATTTTGATCAGATATCTACTAAGTGCCCACTTTCACTTGGCACAGTATTAAATACCATGTAAATAATCTCACTTATCTAGATGAATCTAGCTGGCTTTCTTTTGAATGCTTACACTTTGACAATATTTTCTGAAAGCTGATATTAACCTCAAATACAAAGTTTGATGATGGTGTAGATACCAACTTGTTGGGGATAGTACTTTAATAGGGCAAAATTTGCTGAGTTAATGGTTATAAAAGAAAATTTGTTTTAGGGATAAAAATGTACCACCTTCATTTAAACCTATTTACATTTATTTGGGTGAAAAGAAACCAGACAGTTCTGGTTCATAAAACAGTGGCAGAAGTCAGTAATTCTAACTTAATTATCTTAATTCCAACTTTTAACAGGTAAAGATAAATATCTGGGTATGGTTGGTATAAGACTAGGGGAATGCAAAATGCTTAAATATCTTTCTTATAGGCCATAACGTAGTCTATATGTCTGTTTCCCTAAAATGCAGACACTAATTTTATTCAAACTGATTTCATCTGAGTGGGGTGAGAATACTTTTTTGGGTCCACATAAATATCTTAATAGTTGTACATAAGTGGGATAGGGATTTCTGATCTAGTGCGTGCCCTAAAACTCTACTAATTTAATATTGTAGAATTATAGGAAGTATAAAATAGTATCTTGGATGATTACCAAGTGACACAAAAAAACGGGGGTGGCGGGAGAAAAGCTAGGCACTAAGGTGAAAAGGAGGGTGGGGGAAAGGTTAAGGAAAGAACAGGAGGAAATTAAAAGATTTACTGTGAATCAGCATGGAGAAAGAGTTAAAAGAACCATAAATAAAAGATTTTCAGGGCTAAATAGTGGTTCAAGAAGAAAACAAAACAGTTGTTCTAAGTGGTCTTAAGATTATGAGATGAGATGGTTTTTAGATTTTTGAGGATGTCACTTTGATTCAACAACCCATCAGTTACCCTGCTAGAAATATCTTGGGGAAAATTTTAACTACTACCTCATTCTAGGTCAATGCCAGGAAAGGTAAGTTATTTCTTGTCCTACATGGATACATAGTAACCATAGTAACTAATAATGTGTTTGCAAGAGCTACATAACAATTAGAAGCTATTTTAGACACTATATGCTATATATTCAGTTCAGTATTCCTTTTCTGAGATGATACTTGAAATTGCCTATTCTTAATTTCACTTTGCCCTATTTTAATTATACAAGTTATGGAACAGTCTCTAAAAGCCAGACTGAAGTGCACTTAAAGATTTTGTTAATTTTCATATGTTATAAACCTTTCAAAACAGTTGTACAAATGAGGAGAGAAATTTTAATATGTATAAATGGTTTGTCAGAGGTCATAGACCAAGAGCCAGACCTTCGGTTAATCTTTTCACAGGTCTGGATCCAGAGATTTCCAAAAATACAATTTTTATTTTATAAAAGCTAAAACAGTACTATAGCAGAGTAAGCTCTTTGTGAAGCTTATCATACTTGGGGCTGAGGTTTCTAAAGTTTTACTTTTTTTTTTTTTTTTTAACCTCAGTATGGTATTCTTATAATTGGCTCCACTTTTCACTTTTTTCCCAAACTTATTGTGAAAAATTTTAAACATAAAGGAAATTCAAAAGAATACTACATTGAATTATCCTTACATCCTTCATCTAAATTCAGTAGTTAACTAAACCCTTTTTAAGTTTCAAGATAGCATTATTAGTGGGTTTCATGCTAAACTAGAATACAGTATACTATTTGAAAATAAGATCAGCATGCTGTGAGGAATTCTCAGTGTTGTTCCAAGATAAGATTGGAGGGACGCAGTCTAGTAGAGCTTAGCATAATTTAGTTTGTGAAGTGGCAGTTACAGTATTTGCTCTCTAGTTACCTGATAGATACTTTGGTACTGCTTTGAGATTCCTAAATTCAAAGGTACTTCAAAGCAGGATGGAAAGTTGGTCTAAATCTCAGTACAATTTGACTCTAAGATACAAAGCACAGTACATTGCTTTTCCTTTTGTTCCCTAAAGGGAATTGAAGAAAAAATCATAGGTAACATTTTGTACAACTTTATATTGCTAACAGCCAATGGAATTTAAAGGGATTAATACAAAAATTTCTTTTTCTAATGAGGAAGTTAACTTCTGATACATACATATTAGCTTTTACTTCTGTTTTATATGGCTCCTTTCTAAGTCTTGTTTTTTCCATTTTTAATATTCTGTTTATCATGATACATTTTCATTTGTAGAGACTGTTGCTTTATACTTACTTAAGGTAGGATTGATAAAGCATTTATTGTAGTTGTTCTTGAGTGCAGGTATCTTAATTTGTTTTAAATACATCTCTTGTGGTTATACAACTATGCGTTTGTCAAAATTCAGAACTGTACACCAACATGAGTGAATTTTATTTTATGTAAATTTTAAAATATATTCTAAAAATACAAATATGGCTGAGAAATGAGGTGGTTGTTTCTCTTCCAGAGATGGTAGGCAATTTAGTATATATATTTGGCTATTTTATTCCTTAGTATAGAACACATGGGAAATGTTTAATTGGTAGGAAAATAAATTTCTGTGCTTCAAGATTTAGACTTTTTTGCTATTCAGAAATACATTCAAAGGAAGAAATGAATCTTGGAAAACTTTTTTGCTCTGAAACACTTAATTTGAGAGGTTAAGTTGAAAGTTTATGAACAGTGAACAATATTTTGTTTACATAAAGCTGCTTGACTTCTCTATTGGGAAAAAATTAATTAGAAAAAGGGGTTGTAGTGGGTTGTGTTTTTTTCATTTACTTCAAAGGAGTATGCTGAACTGATTTCAGATTTTATATTAGCCATATTTTAAGAAAAGGACCTGTAAGATCTTTTAGTGTTAAGTATACTCTTCCATTTGTTAGACTAAAAATTGTATTTTCCTTTAAAATTTTTGGGACTTCAAAGAAACGACTTTTGAGGGAACTAATAAGTCTGATTTTTCTCTGAAAGGTATTTGAGTCAGCTGTGGAAGTGTTTTCATAGATTTTGTCTTATAGCAAAGATTTTGAATTAACTTAGAGACAAAGTTTTGAGGCATAAAGCTAAGGGAAGAAGAGAAAACAGTGTTCAGCTGTTAAAGTGAGTGTAAAATAAAAATCTTTAAATGTAAACCAAAATTAATAAACTTTATTAATCAAAATGGAACAGGGGCTAAATTTTTGATGCAATTAAAAAAAAAACCTTTCCAAATAGTATTTTTCCCTCTGGTTTATCTGATGTTAAAAGCTTTAAGCTGATTATGGCTTTGGAATGATGGTTTATGCTTTCTAAATTTCTCCGCGACATTTTCTTTCTGCACAGCAAAAGGTCTTTTTACTTTTGATCATACTTGTTTGCCTTAAAATCTGCCTTTTGCCTACTGCAGTTCCCTTGTCAGTTTTCTTCAAAGTTTCTTTTCTGTTTGCCCTGGGTACCCTTTTTCTTCCTCTTACCCTAATCAGTTGGTATCCTTTGCTTTTTCTTTTTAATTATTTAATATGCTTAGATTGGATTTTCTGGAATTACTAATCTTGCAAACATAAGTTCTTTATTGATGCTGCCCTCCCCACCCCCTTCCTGTTTCTACTGTCTCCTCCAAAATCTAGCCTTAGTGTAGGATTCTTAGGTGAAAGGTAACAGCAGTGGAGGCGAGTATGGAATAGGACTAGGTTTGGAGGATCATCAAGAATTGCTTTCATTGTTCTAAAGAGTAAGGCTGTTTTACAAGTGCTTGATAACCTCTTTAGAGTGTACACTGCAGTCTTTATAACTATTGTCTTCAAATGCATTTTCAAAGGTTTTATGATTTCTCACAAATACTAGTCACATTTTGTCATATGGCACTAAATTTGTGACAGAAAAATCTTTTTTACACACATACATCTCACAACCTCTAATATAAAACCATAATCTAATTAGTTCTGCAAGCTCAGTTTATCTTTTAAGTACTTTTATTCTAGATTTTGGCTCTAATATGTGACTCTTGAAATTAACTTATTTTTAATTACACAATGGCCTACAGATTATTACATTGTATTTTACTTATTTTGGTAGTAATGTGATATATGTATGTATGTATATATGTGTATGTGTGTATATATATATCTGAGTAAACTAAATGAGGAAGGAACTTCTCAGCACTACTTTTCATTTAAAAACTTTAGGGATGAATGTATATTTCAAAATAGAAACTTACATTGACAGATGGTATTCTCTAGATTAAGGATCTCAATTTTTTTTGGTCTCAGGACCCATCTATATTCTGAAAAATTGAGGATCTCAGGAGCTTTTGTGTGTGTATTGTTATAGATATTTACCATATTAGAAACTGAAACCAAAAAATGTCTTTAAATATTAATACATTGAACATTTTCCAAAACAAAAAAATTTTGAGAAGAGTGGCATTACTTTACATACTTTTTACAGAACTCATGAATGCCTTAGTAAAAGACAACTGGAGTCTTCCCTGCTTCTGCGTTCAGCATGTTGCCATGTTATTTTGTGTGAAATATACGAAGAAAATTTGGCCTAACACACATAGATGTAGTTGGTAAAGAGAGGAATATTTTAATAGCTTCGTGAGATAATTGTGGATCTTCTTTGATATTATTCCAAAACTTGACAAATAACAAATGGTAGTTTATTAAAGGTTAGTTGCATTATAGAATGTGAAATTGTTGAACTTTGGGGTCTTTCTTATAGTTTGAATGGATCTTTTATCTATGCATGATTTATTTAGGACATTTGTGACTTGAAAAAATACCAGTTCACTGGGTTATGCAGATCTCCAAATATTAACCTATTTCATTATAGTATTCTACCCTCCCCCCAAAGAAAATCCAAACACATTTATTAATTTCCCACTACTTAGCAGTGGGAAATATCATGCTAACAGTGGCAAATATGTTTTCCAAATTTCACTTAAAAACTCAGTTTGTACCTTTGGCAAGAAATACTACTGTTTCCCTTGAGTTGTCCATTTTGTTCCTTTTTGAATGTCTACCATATACTTGTTTGAATAGCCATAGCTCAATCTTTCAAGTAAAAATGAAGTTCCACAAAAAAAGTGGCTGGTTCAGCCTGCATCTCAGTTACAGAAGTGCTTTCCCCAGACAACATCTGTTGGTATGTGGCAGAAATGCTTTATGTGTATTTCCTATTTTGTTACACAAAATGTTAAAAAGACACATACTTAGGCTTGAACTTGGTGTGTGTTTCTGGTGGTGAAGAACACAATTACGACCAGAATAATTTGATGCTACCTACTGCCTTGCTTGATCCTGCAGAGGCTCCAGCAGTTGTTTACTCACCATTGTTTTTGCATCATTCGTGCAAAAAGAAGCAACATTTTAGTATTACACAAATAATTTTGATCTCACTGATGCCCTGAAAGTCTTAGGGATACCCTGGTTTCTCAGGACCACGCTTTGAAAACTAATGCTCTAGGATCTAAATCAGAATGGCTTTGATAACATACATTCGTGGTGGTTTAAAAAAAAAGACATTTTCTAATTAAGAGTGAATAATAACTCTCTTAACTTGTGACTCTATCTATTTTACTAATTGTAACCCTTATATTGAAATAGAAAAAGATGCCATTGCCTAGTAAAAGTCTACATGAAAGTTTGTGCTTAAGTTTATATTTCTATGCTTCTTTCTTTTAAATAGCATGCCATTTTATATTTGTGGGCCCAAAGTAAAGAGCTCTTTCTATTCAGACACTGTGTACTTTGTTTCTAACAGCTAGTAGTCAGCTCTGTTTTAAAACAATCAGTTGGGTCCTGCTGGCTCAACTTGCAGTTGTCCTAGTCCTAACCCTGTCTTAGCCAAAGACTGTTGTTGGAAAGCCTATACAAAGGCCTTGTGTACAGGACGCCTTACTGTTAAGGAGCATGTTCTAGTCTCATTGGATTAAAACTGCTTTGGTTTGCATTCCCTTCCTAAATTTCTCACTTATTTCCTTTGTTTGGCTGGTTATTTCAGTGAAAGGTCATTTTTAATGCTTATGAAGATGGTTGTTACTATTTATTACATAGTCATAATGGAAGGGATTACTGGAGTAAAATGTTTTTTTCTATCGTAGGATGTGATGGAGCTGCTTGAAGAAGATCTCACGTGCCCAATTTGTTGTAGTCTGTTTGATGATCCTCGAGTTTTGCCCTGCTCGCACAACTTCTGCAAAAAATGTTTAGAAGGGCTCTTAGAGGGGAATGTGCGGAACTCCTTGTGGAGACCATCTCCATTCAAGTGCCCCACCTGCCGGAAGGAAACTTCAGCTTCTGGGGTCAATAGCCTGCAGGTCAATTACTCCCTGAAGGGTATAGTGGAAAAGTATAACAAGATCAAGCTCTCTCCCAAAATGCCAGTGTGCAAAGTACACTTGGGGCAGCCTCTCAACATTTTCTGCCTGACTGATATGCAGCTCATATGTGGGATTTGTGCTACTCGTGGTGATCATACCAAGCATGTATTCTGTTCTATTGAAGATGCCTATGTTCAGGAAAGGAACGTCTTTGAGTCCCTCTTTCAGAGCTTTGAGACCTGGCATCGGGGAGATGCTCTTTCTCGCTTGGATACCTTGGAAACTAGCAAGAGGAAATCCTTACAGTTACTGACGAAGGATTCAGATAAAGTGAAGGAATTTTTTGAAAAGTTACAACACACATTGGATCAAAAGAAGAACGAAATCTTGTCTGACTTTGAGACCATGAAACTTGCTGTTATGCAAGCATATGATCCCGAGATCAACAAACTCAACACCATCTTACAGGAGCAACAGATGGCCTTTAACATTGCTGAGGCCTTCAAGGATGTGTCAGAACCCATCATATTTCTGCAACAGATGCAAGAGTTCAGGGAAAAAATCAAAGTAATCAAGGAAACTCCTCTGCCTCCTCCTAATTTGCCCACAAGCCCTTTAATGAGGAACTTTGATACCAGTCAGTGGGAGACCATAAGACTAGTAGATGTGGATAAACTTTCTTTGCCTCAAGAGACTGGCACATTTATTAGCAAAATTCCCTGGAACTTTTATCAGTTAGTTGTGGTAGTCCTTCTGCTTGGCCTTCACATTTCTCTCAGTCCTGCCATATTTCTGGAATGGTCTTTATTTGATGAATTTGCAGCTTGGAAAGATCATCTTTCAAATTTCAGTTCCTACTATCTGACTAAATCAGCCGACATTGTAGAACAGTCAGTTTTTTACTGGGAACAGGTGATAGATGGGCTTTTCATTTTCAGTGGGAGATTCAAGGATTATACTTTGATGGTACTAAACAATGTGGCAGAATTTGTGTGCAAATATAAACTATTATAAAATCTGTTTCAAGTACACAGTTCTTTGTACTGTTAGAAATTTGTTAGAGGACAGAATGAACGATTTAGATTTGGCAAATATTCCGGTCAGATATTTTCCTTCAATGGTATTTCTTTAAAAAATGTCCTATACATGTTAAGTTGGGTAACAAAGGTAAAAGTGAAATTCAGTAATACAGTCCTGAGCCCTCCTTCCTTTTTTAAAGAGTGCTTTTGAAATTAGCAACATCCTCCCAACATTGGTTGTGTTTAAGCTATGATAAAAATGGGAGATGAAAAAGAAAGTGATCTAAAATTGTATTGATGAGTGAGTACAACAGTTAGTAGTAAAGACTACTCTTATAAGGTCAATGTTTTTGGCAGTGAACATTCTTTAAAAAAAAGGAGATATGGTTTGAAGATATGGATAAACTGGGTTTCCAAATTTTTCTACTGATGATTGATCCCTTAATTGCCAAAATGTAAATCTTGTATAAACAAAAATGATGGCATTTACATTTTTGGGGTATGTGTATGGAGAATTCAGCCTGCCTTTTTTCCCCTTAGTTATTGTAAATGTATCTCCAAAGGAATTTACTGATAAGTTAGCTGTGCAGACAGAAATAGGTTGTTTAAAAAAGTTTCAACAAATGGGCAGGTCACCTTGTTACTGCAGATAAGTGTTGTGTTGTTGCTTCAAAGTATTGTAGCAACTGTACAACTAAATGGGTCCATTTGCCTAAGTAGAATTTTTCAAAAAGTATAATAAAAGTCTGATTTGACAAGAAATGAGAGTCTGTCAGCTATTATAAAGTACAAAGTAATCAGCTAAACACTAATACTGTTTGTTAACATATAAACTGTTCATACCGGATAAAGATGCCATATCTCCCAAAGAAAAAAAAAGATAAATTTTCTCACTTAGAATTCAGATGAAAACAAAAAAGTGACCTTATCTTAGAACTGTTCTCTTACTTCTGTCATGGAACATGACTTTGAAAAGTCCATTAAGTAGAACAGAATTTTAGGGAACGGAATGTCTTTGCCCGAGCCCTCTTTAATTTGGTTGAGAGGAGGTAATGCAGAGAAGACAGGAAGAAGGTAGCAACAAAAGTTAAAAGCACAGAGTCATGGTTTCTTTTTAGCTATGAGAACAACAATCACCTCTAGGTGAGGTAATGGCTGTCTCATCCATAACCAACAATTCATGGTTTAGTCACTAAATTGCTAAAGAGTTCATAAAAATTATGACACTGTTTCTCTGTAAATGAGTTTGTAAATGAGTTTGCTTACCAACTGACATGAAGACTTAGAAAAGAGGTCTGGGGAGTGGGTGCTTTTTTCCTTCCATTATTGTAAAAAATATAAATTTGTACCAGGTTTTAATGGCAAAATTTTTTTTTAATGCAATAAAGGAAAGGGGTCTATTTGGCATCTCCTCAGGTATCTTGGCAGTTTTCCTTAAATTATTCAGTTCCTTATCTCGCTCCTTTCATTTGTGTACTGAGTTCCAAGCAACTCAAATTTGCAAACACAGCTATGGAAACACTATTTGCTTTAAAATAGTTACCTGAGAATCTAGGTCTATTCCTTGTTACCCACCACTCCATTTCTTAATTGTATATAACCAGTGGCATTTATTGATTACAAGTTTGTAAGTCTGAAGCTGATGGTTTGTAGCCCCCAGTTTGAAGTAAAAGAATGAGTAGTCAGGAACTGGTCACTTTGAACATGGGAGGGAAGATATGCACAAGGTTTTCTACCATCAAGCAGTTTCCTGCCTCTTGGCTGGCATGAATGTTAGATGGCAGAGACAGGATGGTTGATGGTGAGATTTTTGTGGACAGAGAAAGTGTTTTCTTTAGTTTCATCTTAGATTTTTCGAGAATTCACCAGCTTTTATTACCCACTGACTTTTCAGACTATCTTAGGCTTCAGAGAGAGGCTGCTTTCTTTGAACTTGAGTCTTTGGTTGACCTAAAGCAAGAACACCTGTTACAGCCAGGACCCTGTGCTCTAAGGTGCATTTCCTATGGTGGAACACCGGAGCTTTTTTTTTTTTCAGGGTGTTTGGCTCTCGCAGCAAAACAGTTGAGATGCTAAATGGGAGGATTACCATATTTATTGAGCAATCTTCAGCACCAACCTGGAGTAGTAACTCCTTTCCTCCCCAGATGATCTTACTCCCAACTGCCTCCACAAAGACCTTCTTACCATGACTTGGTTTTCCAGTGTGGCTCTGATAGCATTACTAATCACCAAACTGGAGTCAGGTATTTTGTACTTTGAGGTATCTTTCTTCTATACCGGTTCCTGATATTTCCCTCAAAATCGAGTTTTTGGGGCAATCAATGGAGTTGGGTTACAGGTGAAATGACCAAATAATAATTGTCCAAACCCGGACACTTCTTAATAAAGAGGGTACTGTTATTATGTGGGACAACAGAAGACTGCCCAGGAGAAACTGGGACTATAGTTATTCAAGTTGTAGCAGGAAATAATTTTATTGATTACTGTTCCACTACTAATGAATTTGGCTTAGAATTGAAATACCTTATTTTTTAAGAGATCTTTAGTTTTTACCTCTGTGATTTTCTTACTATGTATATTTCTTCTTTCAGTCTTTATGATTTGAATATTGATTCTTTTCTTCATCCTTTTTTTTTTTTTTTTTTAAACACTCTTTAAGGACAGATATATCCCACAACAAATTTGGTATCCTGTTCGCTCCTTGGTGCTTTTAGACAACTCAAAATATTGAGATAGGCTGTCAGTAGTATGTTAGGGATAGTTGCTCCTGGGTCAGTTATTCAATATACACCCACCCCCTATCCCTGTTGTTCTTGGCTATATCCATTCTGCTGTTAGGGCACATTTATTTTTCTTTACAATTGTCTTAATACTATCCTACCATTATTTTACTAACTGTGAAAGCTAGCTTCAAGTTTCAGGAGTTAAAAAAAAAAAAAAAAAGGCTTGCACGTGTCCTTTACTTATAGTATTTAAAGTAAACATATTCTTTTTGGTAAAGTTAGATATGTTTCGGGGTACTTTCTAAGCTTCATCAGTAGCCATCAGGAAGAGGAATGTCTGCCTCTTCCTCAGCTGCTGGTGCTGCTCAAGGACTGGAAGACACTTCTTAGGTTTTTACACTTTATAATTTCCTGCCCTTCAAAACAGGTTGAAATGTTATTCTGGGAAAAGTGAGGCAGTCAAAGAAATAGGCTGATTATGAAGAAAACCTAAGACCCTATTTTTATCTCAAGAGTATTTTATGATACCTCTGTGTATGTCTTTCAGAAAAGAAGAGAAATGATCAGATATTTGTTTTATGTTATTGGTGATTAAGGATTAAAGACCCCTTTTCCAAAAGTTAGAAACCTAAGGGAAGATGGTGCTGTTGATTTTACAAAGAAGCATTATTAGGTAAAAAGAAAATATCCTGGAAATGCTAAGTACTCCTTAAAAACTATGCATTTGTAGGAATTAATTGTAATCTTGAAAGACAAGATTAGATACTCAAATTGGGATTCCTGTGTGTATACCACAGTGCTGAGTAGCTCTCTGTTTGCAGCAACAGTATATATATTTTTCATTTTCATGTGAAAATAGCATTATATTTAAACTTCCAATATAGAAAAAAAACTTCTTCCAAAACAAGAAGCTACTTTAAAAACTTTTTTGTCACCAGTCCTAGTATCAGTTATTTCAGAATTTGTTCCATCCAGTTATGTTTTTTATTTTTTTATTAGTGCCCATTTCAAAGTAGAGATAATCTGAGTAAAGTGAAATTATTCAGCTCTCTTGCTTACTTTTACTCTGATCTAACTCTGTTCAGATGTTTTTGGAAGGTGAAAAGTGAAGGAATAAGCCTTAATTGGCTCTTGTCAATATGGTATACCATACAGCACAGTGTGTTTTACCAATGTGATTTATGCTAAAGTTGTGGTAGCCTAGCAGGTTGCTCAGTTACTATCTCTCAGGTTCACAGTACTAGAAATTCTTGGCTGGAATTTTGGCAGATAACCAATCACGTGATACCATATTATCAAGTTCAAATTGTGATCACAGGATTCTAGGTCTCTTTGATAGCATTTAATCTATTCCATCTGACTCTTCTTTTTTTAGATTTGTTCAAATGGAAAAGTATAGTTTCATTTAAAAATTTTAAAAATAGGTTGATTTTGTTTTTTTCTTTCCTTGTATTCGAAGCCAGGAATCAGGTTCTTTGGCCCAGTGATTTCTTGAAAGGGCATACACTACTTTGTTACCACCTACTTATAGTATATTACAGTTTATTATTTTGTGAGATGTTCAGGTAACTTTTGTTATCTTTGACAAGTGTTTCTAAGCTATACAATCAAGAACTGGGACTTGGGAGTAGCTGGAATGATTTACCAATGTTAAAAATTTGCTGTCTCAAACGTAATAAACTATTTCTTTTTTTGAGAGATGTGCTTTTTTTTTTTTTTTACCAATTTCTTTGCCTAGAACGAGTTTCTAATTGTAGGCTATAACCACTGTATTTAAATCAAAATAACTAAAAGAAAGCTAGGGATGTTTCTAAGCATCTTTTTTTACTCCATGAATTACATATAGTGTAGGTAGCTGCCTAAAAAATAAATTAGTCTTTTCTTCATATCTCATAAACAAATGATAGGAGGACACAAGATAAAACATCCTTGATGAAAGATAAGGAGTAACATAGTTATAACTATGCAGATATATTATGTTAATGTAATTAAAGGCAACTATATATAACCAGTCTGAAAGATTATTTTCCTTAAATTACTTGTATTGGTTCTGCCATGATTCTGAGGCCTTTTGGCCCTACAGTTTGCTCTTCATCAATGCACAATTATTGATTAAAAACTGACAATAAAATTTTCTTGGCATTTTATATCTGTAAAATTTCACCTAAAAAATGGATTTGATAGGAATAAGTCACAAGAGAAAGTTAATTATATCAGGTGTCAATAACTGGCAAAAATAGATCTGGAAGTAAAACTGTAAACATAAGCTCTTTGTAAAAGTTAAAATGAAAATAATTGATCCTTTTATTAAAGCAATACTTAGTGAATTGAAAACAAAAATTGGGAATAAAGTATGCTCTATAAAAAATTAAGCCAATTTAATTGTTAATTTCTCAGTGAAAATTCATCAATTGGCATATTTCTAAATGTGGAATTAAAATGATTTTGAAGACCACAGCTAGTCTCTGTTTTCAGAACTCTGAAATTACTGATGTGAATTTGTAAATAAAGTCTTAAAAAGAATCTGATCAAAAATGGTATGATGCCTTTGAGGTTACAAATCAAATTTATGTGTTTTAAAATTTTTTTGCATTCTAGGCATGTTTCTATAAAACCTGATAATTGAAAATTGGCCAATAGAACTAATGTCTTTGGTCTACTGATTGACACTTGACTAAAGGAAGGCTTCCATCTGGTCAGCACTAGAAGACAAAACAGAATGCTATAGTTTTGAAAGAGTAAAAAGGCTTGAAGTCTTTACTGTGAATAAAACAGTGAAACCAGAGACAGCCATCATATTAGAGCAATCTCAGAAGGAAAAATGAAGTCTGTTCTCTTTAAAGTGCAACGGCCATTGAACAATAAATGTTTTTCTTGTTTGGAAATTCTGTGTTTGGGGCATGTATGATAGTCAAGTATGTACTCAGCCTAACTTTTTGGACCCGTAACCCTACCATGCCATCTCTGGGCAGCCACCCCTCAATGCTTAAGCCACACTGAACTGCTTGCTATTCTGTAAACAAGACCATCCACTTGTTCTTTCTATCTCAATGTATCCTCTCCCTTTCTCTTCTTCATAAACACTTGAATGGCTTCCAAGAATGCGCTCTGGAATCAGAATGCTTGGTTTCTGATCCCAGCTGTCTCTTACTCTGGGATTTAGGCAAGTCATTTAACCTGTCTGCCTCAATTTATTCATCTAGCAAATGGTGCTAATAAAGGTATCTCCTTCAGGTATGTGACGGTTACAGGAGTTAATTAAAGTACTCAACACATTGCCTGGCACACGATGGGCACTGAGATGTTAGTGATGATGATAATAATGAAGAGGATGGATTACTTACTTTCAACTGCACTTTGGTAAGGCCTTGCTTTCCTCCTTACCCAGTCATATGAATCAGACCTTTCCTCTATATATGATTTTATACACCATAAAAAAACAATTTTTTTCTCATTTGAATGTGAATTTCTTGATCCACTCAACAGTTTTTTAACACTACTATGCCAAACGCTTGGTGACAGCAGTAATATCTTTTGCTACTAATCAGCGCCTAATTTGGTGCAAAGCTTTGAAATAACTTCTATCAGCATCTAAAATATACATATGTATATACCTAAGTATATACATATACTTTTACACATTTACTCTTCTCCTGTGAATTGTGTGTGTGTCATTTTAAACATTGGGATAAACACCTAGAAAAAGAATCACTAAGTCAAACTGTCCTGACTATTTTGCACATAGTAGGGTTAATATCTATTGAGTGAAAGTGGTTAAGCACCATATTAAAAAGTATAATTCATTCAAAAACATCTCTTGGACATTATACTAAATTTTCAAGATTAAAAAATGAGTAAAACTAAAATCCTTATTCTCACAGAATTCACTCAAGTTGCAAAGTATATCATGACAGTGAAAGATACAAGTAAGCTCAAAGTTTTCAATAGGAAACTGATAAATTATTCTTAATGTGATGGCATACCACACAGCCCTTAAAAAGAATGAGGCAGCAGTTTATAAACTGGTAAGGATTGTCAAAATATAAGTGGAAGAAATAACAAGGTACAGAACAAATTGTAAAGTACACTAACACTTGTGGAAAATGTATACACACTTCATATATATATAAAATTTATATATATATAATTTTCAGCAAAGATACATGTCACCTGTGGGGAGAGCATTAGATGAATGGGGTTTAGGTACAAGAGGAAGACTTACTTTTCACTAGATAAGGTGATGTATTGTCTAGAAATAAAAAAAGATGACAGGTATGTGTGTGTGTTGAGGTGGGATTGGGGCTGCTATTGTGTAGCTTATTAGTATCTCTCATACTGACACAAATTTTACTCTACCACCCTTCCTGTGAAACCCCTCTACATAGTTGTTATTCCAGAAGTTTCCAGTAGTTACTCAGATTTGTGAATAAGGTTGTGGGAAAGGGCAATTTTTTTGTAATCTAAGTGCCCTACAAAATGCTATCTATAACCTAAAAGTACAGATACTACAAGATTGGTAATGTTAAAGTTAGCAATTGAAAATAATGGTCCAAACAAGAAAAAAAGCCCTAAAAATAAGCTTGATTTTGGTTTTCATTGCACTCATCCTCATTCTTTTCTACAGAAAAGCCATCTTACGTGCTTCAATGTGTAGTCTTAGTTTTGGGAATAAGTTTGGTCTAGCTCCCTTGGTAGCATCCTACTCTAGGGCACAATATTCTTCTTATGCTAAGTTTTTGACATGCATGTTAATTAGTTGGGATAATTGGCATGGCTATACATGTAACAGTTTAATTTTGTATAGTACGTTGCTGATGAGATTATTTAAAAAATGATAATTGGTAAAAAAAAATTGTGAAGCAAAAAATATTGTAACTACAGTTTGGCAAAGATTAAGGCAGGAAATGTTTAAACTGCTATTAATGTGTTCTTAGTTATTCATATTTTCAGGAAACACTTTTGAGATTGGAAAGAAAATGTTCTTTTTAATGTGCTAACAGAAACATATTACTTTTGAAAACATACAGTATACATAGCATTCATTCATTCATTCAAGAAATATTTATTGACCCCTACTATGTCTGCCAGATACTGTTCTAGACTGTGGAGATGTTATAAGGAACAAAACAATTCCTGAGTCTCTGCAGCTTACAGTGGACTGACAATGGGTTTAAATTAAAACAACTGAAGCCTTTTAAATAGTTTCTCAAAAGTTAAGCATTAATACAGAGAGGAAGAGGTTTTTAAAAGGAAATAGATTACCACAATAAAAAATACACATATTATACATTGTGGAAACAGTATGTTCCAAATGTATGGAGTTTTTTATTTTATAAATATTTCAGAGATTATCCCACCTGGAGACACATCTATCACTATCATCTCAGTAAGCCGCTAATGTTCATTCCAAAATAAAGTGGACACTGTAACTGGCTTGCAAATAAAATTAAGCCTTATTTTAGGAAGGCAGGCAGACATATGTAGTTTGAAGAAAACAGGCATAGGTCCAATTAAAAAGTCCTGCCTGCTTTAGAAAAAAGATTTTGACATTTTCATATAGGTATCACTTAACTTCACGGAATTGATTTGTCAATTCATTCTGAATTATAAGAAATAATGGCAGAGCTTATCCTGGCCAACCATGTTGAAAATCTTGTTCTAACGAATCATTTATACTTATTAATTGATCTCATGTACACAAATATGAATCATCATAATGGCATATTCAGGTTTGATAGTAAATGACCTTTAAAATAGTTGGCCTCCCCTATTTTCCCACTCCGTTTGTTTCAGTTTCTTTCCATCAGCCACAGTTTTGTTCCTGTTAAGGCACCAAAATTTTCAGCTTATGATTCTTGAACCTCAACAGTTATCTCATAAGTGACTGGAAGTTCTCTCAACAACGATTTCCTGCAAAAGAGTTCTAGTGTTCTTAGTTTTTATTTTTTTATTATTTTTTTTAACATGGGCAGGCACTGGGAATCAAAACCGGGTCCTCGGGCATGGCAGGCAAGCATTCTTACCTGCTGAGCCACCGTGGCCCGCCCATCTTAGTTTTTATATACAAGTCAAAATTACAATGAGCTCTTAGGTTATGATAAAGTTGGAATTAATTTGGGCTGCTTTCAAAGTATATCTGAAATCAGAAGCTTGCTATAGTATAAAATGGCCAAGGGAAAGGAGCTTGAAAAATACATGGTTTAGGGAATCATAATCTATTTCTAATTTCTAATATTGTTCACACTTGACAAACTTCAGCTTAGCTTTATAAACTTTTGTATTGATTCTCTATCATAAACAACAAATGGTACATCACTAGAGATGTACATCACCAGAGACCTTGCTTGAGACAAAAAAAAAAAAGAAAAAAACATTTGCTAAGAGCATGCTAAACCTCTTGTAACTGTTATTTTTCCACTGTGCTGGGGAAGTTGACTCTGTAACAGCAAGTTTAGCACTGTAGAAGCCACTAAGGAAATTTTTAAATAGAAATTTAGGAAATTTTATTACCTTCCTGGAGCCAAAGAACCCATGGGAGAGAGCAATGTGACATGAAACTTACCATTTTTAAACAAAATGTCCAAGAAAGAGAAGGGATAAAATTACTAAAAATACTTAGATTTCTGAAATAGCAACGGACTAGTAAAAAACATTATTATCCACCAGTATGCCACAGAACTATACTTCAAAAACTATTAGGCTTTTTGGAGATGGTCCTATTGGAGATGAAAACTTATGTATAACTTCATCACACAACTTTTCTCATAATTAAGCTTAGAAAATGCCTTAAACTAAAAAAAACAGCTCTAGCCACAAAAAATCTATTAATGGATTAAAGCTGACACCTTTCATGGATGAAAAATTAATATTAAACCTGGCACAGGATAAAAAAGTAACAACTAAATGTGCAGCAAAATAAATAGGACTTTGCTCCCAAAACACAAATGTTATAGATGCCTCTGACACAGGTTTTCAGTTAAGTAGCCTTTTTTACCTTCAGATTTCATACCAACACCTCAAATCCAGAAATCATTAAAACAAGTAATGTTTAATGATTACTGGATTAATGTTTTAATGATTACTCTATTTCCTGGGTAAGATATACCAAATACCAAGTGTTTCTATTTCATGTTACTCCTTATTTCACAACAGTTCTAGTAAGAATTCAAATTTCCTTGGGTTCTCAAACTGGAAGCCAAATAGGAGTAGTTGTCTCATTTTTCTTATAATTTGACTCCAAGAAAACCCGTTTGTAACATCTGAAGCTCCATGAGTTCTTTTAAGATGAGAAATGGGATTGTGCTTTAAACTGGTCTTTATATTCCTGCACAGTGCTAGATGTCCAACAGGCTCAACTGAACTGAAAAACTTGGAAAGCTATAGTCTCAGTAAACAGGCAGTTGGAAAAATAAGAATTACAGTAGATTCAAAGATGGATACTTTATATAATCCAGTCTGAAAGAACTGATTCAAATTAAAGACTACAGAAAAAACAAAACAAAACAAAGCAAACATGGTATTTTCTATTAAAAGTTTACTTGAGTAATCTCACACAGAAACAAGATAAAAATATAGATGTATATAGGAATACTAATTGAAAGTTACACGAAATTAAATGGTTAATGCAGATAAAACAGACCAGCCAAAATTGGAATACATATAATTTGATAATAAAAATGTAATGCTAAAAGAATGCTTTGCAATTAAACATTAAAAGAATACAAGTTCAAAATTAATGTCATATGACTACAATTGATATTAAATCTCAACTTACCTCCAAAATTTAGCAATCATTAAGAGACAGTAGAAGTCAGCAGACCAGGTATATAGGTCAGATATACCTAGCTGGAAACACAGAAAGAAATGCTCCCAGTTCTGCATAACCTCACTTGAAGCCGTAGGTTCATGGAACTTGGATTAATCAAATAGTTCAAGGTTTGAAGTAAAATGGTCTGAAATATCATGGTACATCCAGAAGACATGTTATTGAGGTTCTCAAAGGCTATTTTGGAAATGCAGAGTAACATTTCAGGTTTTTTATATATCATTACAACTTCAAAAATCAATTAAAGAAGTAGAGTAGTGATATTTGAGTCTAATGATAGGGGTCTAGTTTTCATGGCAAATAGCAACTAGGTAAACAGAGAAAGACACTATGACTTGCAAAATAGGAATCCTACTAAACAAGGTATAGCTCCTAAAACAACCAAAATATTTGCCTAAATTAAAAAAAAATTTTTGGTCACTCTTCAAACTCCTGGTTATAATTTAAGCAGTACTCAATTTCTATTTGATTTTTGGAGGCATACTTTCTTCAGAAGCAAACCTAATTTAGGGTGAGGAGGAGAAAACTTCAGACCTCTTAGAACCTTCATTTCTGCAAAGTGTGTCTCTATCAAAAACAAGTATTTAAATAAGGAATCTCAATGATCTAAACCTATTTTTGACCATCTTCCTGAATTTCTTGTCAAATCTTTGAAATGCCACACTTGCACTCTTGGAAATTTGTCTTCCTGGTTTTCAAATTTCTGTTTATTATTACAGCTCTTTAGCCAGAATGCCAGGCCTTTGTGCTGTACTGTTTCTTGAAACTGGAGACCAGCACATTTCCCTCAATTCAATTACTTGCCCTTCCATTTGAGAAATAAAGCCATGACAATTTTACAAAGTTTGAACTGACTGAATTATTTGGACTTTAAGTTCTCTATTTCAATCCCTCAGTCTACTTATTGGGAAAGATCTCTGTTTTATTCATAGAAGAGAAGGTGAGGTTCAAGAGTATTAAAACATTTCATTCACTGACCTTCATAACTAAAAGGGATTTTCTTATAGGCACAACCTTGCAATATGGTACTGTAAGGGAAAAAGGGAGTTTGAATTCAATTTTGGAAATGTTTTATTTAAAATTACATACCTAATAAGTAATCTATTCACATAAATGTGTGTATACAACTTTTTTTAAATAAAAGCATCCATTGCCCTTACTAAAGAACTTCAGTCAGCTCCTTTCCTCTTATCAGCTCTTATGTGGCTAACTGTCAAATTTACTTCTCCAGTCCTTTTACTGACTTTTTAAGTTCTGTGTATCCAAAAAGTCCTGACTTTTTAAGTTCTGTGTATCCAAAAAGTCCTGACTTTTTAAGTTCTGTGACTCCACAATCTTTAATCAAGGGATTTCAAACAATGCCTGGACATTATCTTAAATGCAATATTACAAAATGGGATTCAACATGTTCCCTCTCAAGCCAGCTTCTCTTTTAGAGATACCATCAGTTTCCCAATATAGAAAATGTAAAATTTTTGACATCCACCTTTTATCAATCTACCATGATACTCTACAATTTTTTATTTTGAAATATCTTACACTTATTTTTTCATTTCCATTCTCATTGCCACTACTCTGTTTAGGTTTTCTTCATTCTTAGATAACTATAATAGTCACGTGGCCAATTTTCTTGCCACCAGACTTTATTTCTTAGAAACCTGTAAATAATATTTCCATATATAACATCCAAAAAGTCAACTTTTGTCACTTAGTTTCAAGAAACTATAATGTCTCCCTATTCCTTGCTATATTGAGACCAAAGTTCTCTATTGGTTTTCCAGGCAAAGGCCCAATAACCTAGTTCTAACCTAGTTATCCAAATTCATATAACCTTTGCCTCCGGTCTTATGGCAGAGATCCCAGGTTACTTTTTGGGGAATTTACACTTTATTTTGGCTTAAGTTCTCATCCACAAATCAAGAAAATCCACTTCTTGACAACTCAGGGCATCTTAATTTATAAGCTTACAGGCCACAAATTAAAAAATGAACATATTTTTATCGTCAGCAGTGACAACTGTCCAATCCCCCGTAAGCCTCCCAAAGTTACTTACAGTTTTGTGCTGAGGGGATCTTCACATATGGCATTTATTGCCCTCTACCAGAGTGAGTTGTTAGGCATTCTGTTCTGTACAGACAATGTATGCTGTCTGCTTCGACTCAATCCCATCTTCACATGTCCTAGGTACCCGTGGTATAGTCAGTTCTCACCTTTTTTGGGGGGCCGATGGTGATGTCAAAATTCATGCCTGGAAACCAGGTCATAAAGCAAATCAATATAGAGGGGAAACTGCTTTGCCACAGGAATCATTTTTAAATTGCTGGTTGAATTCCTGACTTTTGATTAAATGTTAAGTATAATATGTCAACCACCCTCAAGACCAAACCAAAACTCAACAGCAACAATAGACTTAAAAAATGTTACATGCAGCAAGTTCTTTAAAAACAAATATAAATGAAAAAGCTCTAAAGGTACATACAAATAAATCCTTATGCCATAAATATGACTTAAAACATGCAACAGCAGCTAGCAAAAGCTTCATATTTGATCCACAATTCCATTTGCCCTTTAAAACAGTAAGACTTCAGGTATCATAAGTATCATAGAATAAGGGGAGCCCTGATACGTGAAACATGTAAAAGGCAGAGAACTTCTAATTACCAGGAAAAAGCCTGGGCATTTCTATCTTTAGCTGGCATTCAGCTTTTCTGGAGCAAACAAATAATCATAAAGGTATCACTGTTGATTTTCAGCAATCAGGTATTGCCATTATGTTTAAGACATTGTGCTAAGCTTGCAGAGTATACTGTAAAGAGTAAGAGTCCCTACCCACAAGGGAGGTTGTGTTAATTGTTCTGTCAGTTATGGGAGCACAAAAGAGAGAAATAGTATTTCTGGCTGAGGAAGAAAAGTGATCTGGGAAAATTTCAAGCAAGGGATAATAGCAGTAGTAGTATTTAGAAAGAAGATGAAGGGAAAGGTATTCTGGGCATCAATAAATTGAACTAAGGCTTGAATACATATCAGAGAGAGGTCTGGAAAAGGAGTATTTCTATTTGGCTTATCAATGGTACTATGGTATTAATTCACAATCATACCCATTGTAATAAGGTCAATTTTAGTAGGACAAAAAATATCTCTGAGAGTAGAATTTTGGCTATATAACCCTTTCCTCTTAAAATTTCTCACCTATTTGCTGAGTTATGAGCCACATACTCCCTAATCACTTCAGATAAATTTGTCTTATTTAAACCTAGATTTCCTTCCATTATTTCTTACAAGTTGTGGTTTTTTCTTCAAAGCATCACACCTTAGCCCTCCAGGGCTGTCAGAAATCCAAAATACTCTTGTTTTCTTCAATTAGAATCGAGGGCACCTTATACAAAGGAAGGAAAATAATCTCAAACATGGTTATACTCATTTCCTCTACCTATTCCCCGATACTCTTTGATTTTGACCTACTCTATCTACTTTACTCTTCCCTTCTGGGTCATGACTTAGTTCATTTTGTTTTCCATATTTCATATTTTTTCCTTTCTCCAAATCAATTCTTTACATCCTTTAAGCCTAGCTAATCTTCAACCTCCTCCAAAGTCTTCTCTAACTTATCTAAAGCCACATTCCTTTGCAATTCTACTGCACTTCAAGTCAGCAAGAGTTTATACTCTATTTTCCTTTAGTTGTTTCTTGTACATTAGTCTAATATTCCCATCTACAACCAACTATTCTAGTTAAGTACTAGGCATAGGATAGGCCTTTAACAAGAAAATATTTCACTTGAAAAATGTAAACAAAACTCAAGGCATTTGAATATTTTAATAATTATTTTTGATGAAATTGTTATATTGTTATTTACAGAATTTGAAATCATAAATTATCACAACCTGAGATCCTACTATTCAAAAAGATTTGCATGTGAATAAAATGGTCCTATTCTATCATATATATATATATATATGATTAAAACCAGTAGTCATTCTTGAAAACCCCCTCCCCTTGGATCCAAACAACTTCAAGCTGTAGGAGACATTTACAAGTGGCTGTTTACAGCCACTATATTTTAACTGAAAAGTTTTATAATTTTAATCCTTTAGAGTGTCTAGCTTTCAAATGTGTTGTCAAATCATGAATACAATATAATTTTGTTCAGTTTGGAATAAAGTGAAATTTTGCTTAAGAGAAATTGGAATTCTTTGAATCAAATCCTTAGTTAACAATTAGTCACTTATTCTACTTTGAGAAGCCAATCTTAAGAAAGTTTGTAATCAAACATAGTCTAGATCACGACTTAAAACACAGTCAGTACAATTCTTAAAACTTCTATACTAACAGTATATTATATAACGATTTATAGGACTTGCTAGTAAAATCCTTACTCATAAATATCAATGATATTCAGCAACTCTGCTTAAAGCAATAAAATATCATGAAATATTGTAACCTTTATTAATAATACTGTTCCAAAAAATATTCAATCAAGGTTTAAGATCCTTGTAAACTTAAGTAAACTAAATCATTCAGTATGCCAGAGTGCACCATTAATTCATTAAATGTTTTGTCTTGTAAAACATTTAAAAAATTTATTTATTATCATTTACAGTGCTTTTCTTCTCTCCAAGTTCCAGTGGGAAATGCTTTTCTTTTTTGTTAATAATGACTCACACAGTCAAGGTGTTGGTCTGACAAAGGTTAGAAGAAATAAATCTAAGATGTTTTCTATAATGGTAAAATTAACATATAACTTCCAGAATTCTAAGATGATATTGATGTTTCCCCATTGGTATACAAGATTACTTAACCCTTTCCCCAGCTTTTGTAAGTAATATGTTGCTATACTGAGTTATTTGTAAAATGGATATATTGGAAGCCAATTCTCTTACAGGATTATAAAATTTGGGACAAGACAGGACCAAGTTTACCTGTTACAATTCAAAATGTGGTTTGAAGAGAGACAACAACGCACTTAAGGCCACTTAACCAGCCAATAATAGAGCAAATTTTCAAGTATTTGAACAGGACCACATTTAACTTCTCTGGTACAGGAACAGTTTAAGATTCTATTTACATTGTTATTCCTTTGGCAAAGTTACCAAGCTACCTAAACATTTTTTAGGGTTACAATAAATTTATAATACAGCATTATAGCCTTTTGTTTTGCTTCATTTCATGGCTTTCTAATCCAGTGGGCAGGTTTGACCTGCTCAGGCATGCTGAATTGTTATTGTAATAAACTGCATCATGATGACATTAAAGAAACTAGTATCAGAGGCAAGTGCTCTGAACAAAATGACGTGTTAGATGAACAAGTAAGTTGTACATGTTACTGAATGAGAATTAAATGGAAATTTGTCTGGGGCTTTAATGAAGACAAAAGGGTAAAAAAATAACTTACAGATTATCATGTCTAGAACCAACTAATTTAATGCACATTTTCATTTCTAATATATAATATTAACTTGATTTTGCATGTTTCTTTAATTCTTATACAAATTCTTGAGTGAATCTTAATTCTAAATTATTTCTTTAGAAATGCCTACATTAGAGCATTTTTCCCCCATAGGAGCAAGTAATAAAGAATAAGAATAAAAATAAGTAATAAGAATAAAAATATTGTTAAAAAGAACTATTCAATCAAAAAATTCATTTTAAGCTATGAGAATTTTCATCTTTTAAATTTAGGAAGTTAAATATAAAAGTTGAATATTAAAAGTAAAAACTTTGAAATACTCTAAAATTATAGATTTTTTTCTAAAATTATTTAAAACCACCAGTTAAATAAATCAGATGTATTCATTAAATATTAATTCAAACATTATTGGCTGTCCATTATTGGATATCTACTATTTATCAATTATATTTTCAAAACTATTTTTCTTTTTTTCAAACTATTTAATTTTAATGTCCTTACATGTGCAAGGAAATTGTTAACTTGAAATAACAAATCAGATGCTACAAATTGTAAAATTA
>PVIY010021664.1:0-42090 GCA_004026745.1 Myrmecophaga tridactyla
ATCTATATCTATATCTATATCTATATCTATATCTATATCTATATCTATATCTATCTATATGTATTTACAAATGCCATATAATAAACTCAGTGAATTTGCACAAACCAAGAACTCCATGTACCCAGAACCCAGTGTAATAAATAGAGCATTACCAGCCCTAGAATTTCCCTGTGTGCCCGAATCTAATAACCACTCCCTTCCCCAAGGCCACCACTATCCACATTCTAACAGCATAGAATTCATTGTATCTTTTATGCTATTGATCTGTCTGTCCATCAGATATCTATCTATCCTAAAATTTCCCATTTTAATCATTTTGATGCACACCAATCAGTATTACAAATTGTATCCACATTTAATATGTATAAGTGGAACCATATCATGTATGTTATTTTGTATAGACTTCTTCTGGAAAACATTCTATGGCGAGGTTGCTTTTTCCAATTAGAAAAGTACATGTTTAGGTAGAAGAGCCACCTAAGTCTGTGGCTGAAATATCTTTAGCCAAAATTCATTCACATGGTATTTTGTGAACCTTCCAAAGGTGTCCACATCCTAGTCCCTAAAACCTGGGAGTTAGGAAAACTACCTGACCAATGATAATCAAGACAGCAGTGGAATTAAAGTTTCTTTTCAACTGATCTTAAATCAAGAGAGATTACCTTGGATGGTCTGGGTGGGCCCAATGTAAAGTCAATGGACGTTTAATGCTGAAGAGGGGTGCAGACAAGTCTGTGTCAGAGGATGTGATGTGAGAAAGAACTGACTTTGTAGATGGAAGTGGACATTGAGCCCCAGAATTCTCAAAAATCTGGAACATGCAAGGAAAACAAGTATTTCCTTAGAGACTTTGCTATGTATCACATCTCTTCTGATGGAGTGATTTTAGATCAATTTGAACCTCTTAGGATTTTTCACCTCTGAATTGAATGATAAGATTTGTGCTATTTTGGACCCGTTATATATGGTATTTTCTTACAGCACAGACAGAAAACTGATACATATTGTAAACCCTAGATTGTGGATTTAATTATATATATATTGCCCCACAAACAAAATCAGATTTCTGCTATGATGCTAAAGCCCTCATGTAACTGAAAATTTCCCATGGTTTACACAAGAAATAATTAAACAAGAAAATTTTATAAATAGGAATAAATAAGGGAGATTTGACCTTTTCTTTGTGAAATATGTAATTAGGCTGTGCTTAACACAACTTTGTGAGATTGTAAGAGGTGAAATATACATATATATACACCTCAAAAGAATCACAAAAATATTAAATTAATGAATTATTAAATTAAAAAGTGGTTTTAAAACCAGTAAGAAAATGAAAAAGCTTGAAATAAATGGGTTTAAGACAATCAGTTATTTGTTGAAGGAAAGCATAAGTCTACCTATCTATATTAACACTAATTATGATGATAACTGATATTGGAGAAAGTTGTAAATCAGCATAAAATTTCTAGATGAAATATAGTTTACTTGTATGAGCTTAAAGTGAGATAGGGAAGCACAAAACAAATAACTGTTAAAATAATTGATGGATCTGTGTCCATTAAGAAAAAGCATGTCAAAACTTTATAAAGTAAATAAAAGCATTTTGCTTCCACACTTGCTTCAAATACTAACAAAATACTTTATATCACAGAAGCAGCATTTTTTAGAACAACCAATAATATTTTTTCCAAAAATAGACCCAGGTTTGGAAGGAGCTCTTTCAAAATTGATAGTATTTAATGACTAGACATGAAATGATAGCCTTTTCATAGTTAGAGGATAATTCCTACAGCAGAATTAAAACTGCTATCAAAGACCTATTGCCAGGCCATGGTGGCTCAGCAGGCAGAGTGTTCACCTGCCATGCCAAAAACACAGGTTCAATTCCCAGTGCCTGCCCATGCGAAAAAATAAAAGGCCTATCACCACACAGGTGTTTAAGGTGGCAGTGTTCCTGATTTATAATGGATGGAGGAGGTCTAAGGGCACATCCACTGAGGAACAGTGGTCCAGAGAACTGTGATGTATACGTGCAACAGAATACTGAGGGTTTGCAAGAAGAAATGAACTTGTGAGGCATGCAACTATGTGAATGAAACTTGAGGGTGGAATGTTAAAAGAAATAAGTCAGCAACAAAAAGGCAAACATTATCAAGCCTCACACATGTAAACTGACTATAATATACAAACTCAGAGAATTGATATTGACGTGATGTGTAACCAGATTAAGGCCTATGCAAAGATTCCTAGATTATAAACTCTTATAACATTGTTCCAGAGTTGCAACTATGATTTCTAAATTCTGAGATGCTGAGCTATGGTGCATTTCCTGGTTGTGCCCTGGAACTTCAGGTATTTTTTTGATGCCCGAGATTCAGAGTGCGAGTTCTGAACCATTAAAGTGAGCATTACTACTATACTGGAACTGTTTAAAAAGTTGGAAGAATGATCAGAGTTAAGCTAGAGATACGAATGAAGCTGACCTGGTTAGAACTATGGTAAATTAGAATGCAGGGTAAAGGATGACATGTTCTGTATTTTAAAACTTCAACCTCTGCATGAGGTTAAGGTAAGAGATGTTGATTTGGTGCAAAATTTATATACTTGGTAGCACACTATCTAATGTAACTTGTCTGGTCATTACATTTAAGTTGTACTATTCATGGAAGGGAATCATACGGGTGTTTTCTGTGTGGGAAAGCCATCAGTCTTCTTCCCTTAGAAACACCATCATTACATGGAATCTTGAATAGGGAGTGAGATATTGTTGGTTTGGACAGATTAGTGTGATGATCTGATACATCCCAAGTAAATTGGGCAGAGAATAGAAAACTAGTTGTAAAGTCCCCTTGAAGGCCTGAGGAGAAACAAGGAAGTATTGAACTTCCCCACCTGGGGAATTCCTGATATTCTCACAAGCATTGGGAACTACCAATTTAAAGCCTCAGTATTGGGGCTTTCCCTGATAAAACTTATTCCTGCAAAGCAGTAGCTAAGCCTCTTTATAAATATACTAAGAATCAGCCTCAGAGAACCTCTTTTGTGGTTCTGATGTGGTCTCTCTCTAAACCAACTCAGCAGGTGAACTCACTGCCCTCTCCTCCTGCATTGGATATGACTCTTAGGGGTGTAAATCTCCCTGGCAATGTGAGATGTGACTCCCAGAGATGAGCTGGGACCTGACATCATGAGCTTGTGAAAGCCATCTTGAACAAAAGGGGGATGAGAAAAATGTGACAAAACAAATTTTCAGTGGCTGAGAGATTTCAAATAGAGTAGAGAAGTTATTCTGGATGTTATTCTGATGTGTTATGTAGATACCCCTTTTAGGTTTGGTGTACTCAAATAGGTAAAAGGAAGTACCTGAAATGGTTAAACTGTATTCTGGTAGTGTTGATTCCTGAAGAAGATTGTATAACTATATAGCCTTAGCAACGTGATCATTTGAATGTGAACACCTCGTGGCCACCCCTTCCTTTACCCAAGATATGGGCAGTTGAGTAAGAAAATAAGGATAAAAATTAATAAATAATAGGTGGGGATGAGGGGTAAAATATATTGGATAGATTGCAATGCTAGTGGTCAATAAGAGGGAGGGTAAAGGATATCAGATGGATGGTTTTTTTTCTTTTACTTTCCTTTTTTTAATTTTGTTTTCGGTAGTGATGCAGATGTTCTAAAAATGATCATGGTGATGAATACACACCTGTGTGATGATTTTGTGAGGCATTGATTGTACACTATGTATGGACTGTATGTGTGTGAAAATATCTGAGTAAAAATATTTTTAATTCCATCTTCAGCACTGACCTCTTCCCGACACTCCAAAGTTTTTTTGATTACCTGCAGGTTTCACTGAAACAAGTTCTTCCCTTAAACTCCCCCATCTCAGTGAAGAATAAAAGTATTCATTGATGTGCTCCAGTAACAAATAAATCTAGTAGTTGTCTTTGATTCCCTCATACCTCACCATACATTTTTGAGAAAGTCCATCATGAAAACAAGTGGCAGATATTGTGGAGTTTGCCCCAACTTCTGCTCGTACTATAGTCCAGGCCACAGGTGTTTCTTGCCTACCTGATTGGACAAGCCTCATAATTGATCTCCCTACTTTGACTTTTGCCTACTTGCCTTCTATTTACAGAATGATTCTTAGAAACATAAATCAATACCCTTCATAAAACCTTCATCAAGTTCATCATATTTGCAATACTTGGAAGCTCAAGTCCTTGCCTTCTTGTCCTACCCACCTCTTTTGACAATCTGCCTTGGTCTCAGCAATCCACCTACAGTGACCTTCTTCTTGATACCCAAGTCCCAAAGGCATGAGAGAACTCACATTGCAGAGAAACCATATGAATGCCATCTATGTGGGAAAACTTTCACTCATCCTTCTACATTTAGGCAGCAAGAGAACTCACAAAGAAGGGAAACATATGGGTGTTTTCTGAGTGGGAAAGCCATCCATCCTATTCCCTTAGAAGACATCCATGAACTCATGCTGGAAAAAGAAGCAATATGAATGCTATATATGTGAGAAACACTTCACCAGCTGTCAACTCTGGGTCAATTATCTGGACTTCAGTGCATTACATTCATACAAGGATAGACCATCAACAAGCAAACAGAAGATTTGGACAAAACTATAAAGGAATAAGACCTAAGAGAAATATGCAAAACATGCCACCAAGAACAGAAGAATACATACTTTTCTCAAGTATATGTGTATCATTCACCATTATAGGCCAAATATTAGTTAACAACACAAGCCTGAACTAATGAAAAATGATTGAAATTAAGCAAGTCATTCCCTCTGATCACAATAGAATGACACTAGAAGTTAATAGAAGAATGAAATGGAAAATACACAAATATGTGGAAGTTGAACAACATGCTTTTAAACAGTCAAATGGTTAAATATAAAACACAGGGGAAATTAAGATATATCTTGAGACAAATAAAAAGAAGCACAACATATCAGGATTTATGGGCATGATCAGAGAGAAATATATAACTATGATGCCTGTCATGGTTAGGGACATGTGTCAACTTGGCCAGGTTGTGGTGCCTGTTTGTCTGGTTGGGCAAGTGCTGGCCTGTCTTTTGTTGTGAGGATATTTCATAGAATTGGATCATGATCACGTCAGCTGCATCCACAGGTGATTCCATTTGTAATCAGCCAAAGGGGAGTGTCTTCTGCAATGAGTAATGTCTTAATCTGATCACTGGAAGCCATTTAAGGAAGATTCAGATGAGACAGGCTCTTCCTGTTTTGGCTGGTGAGCCTCTCCTGTGAAGTTCATTCATACTCTTCATTTGAATCATCAGCTTCACAGCCTGCCCTCTGGATTTTGGACTCTGCATTCCCATGGTCACATAAGACAATTTTATAAATTTTCTATTTGCAAACATTCCCTGTTGATTTTGTTTTTCTAGAGAATCCTAACTAATACAATGCCTATATTAAAACAAGAAGAGAGATAACACACTAATAATCTAATTTCACATCTGGTGAAACTAGAATAATATGGGGAAACTGAGCCTAAAAAGTAGAAGTAAGGACAAAATAAAGATTAGAGTGGTGCAGATGAACGAAATAGAAAATAGGAAAAAAATTGTGAGAACTAATGATACCAAAACTGATCTTTTTTGCAAAATTTCTATAAAATTGTGAACATATAGCCTGACTGATAAACAGAAAAAAAGGGTGAAAATTACTAGGATCCCAAATGAATTTGAGGACATTGCTACTGATCTTGAAGATGCAATAAGAATTATCAGTGAATACTATGCACAATTGTATGCCAATAATCTAGACAATCTAGAAAAAATGAACAAATTCCTAGAAACTCACAACCTACCTAACCTGAAGCTGGAAAAACTAGAACATCTCAACAGACATATAAGAAGTAAAATGATTGACTCAATCATCAAAACCTCCCAACCATAGAAGCCCACCATCAGAAAGTTTCAATGATAAATTCTATCAAAGATTCAAAGAGGAATTATTCCCAGTGTTTTTCAAAATCTTCCAAATTGAAGAGGAAGAACTCTTCCCAACTCATTCTACCAATGCTACATAAAGACATAACCAGAAAGGCAAACTAAGGACTAATTTCTCTTTATGAATTTGGGTGCAAAATCCTCAACAAGTTATTATGAAATAAAATCCTATGCAATATTAAAAGAATGATTACTATGATCAAGTGGGATATATCTCACGAATGGCAAAACAATCAAAGTAATACACTACAGTCACAGAATGTAGAGGAAAACCACATGATAATTGCAATTGGTTCAGAAAATGCATTTGACAGAATCCAATGCTATTTCATGAAAAAACACTCAGAAAAAGACTAGAAAGTAACTTCTTTTTCTAAAGGATACATATATATATATAAATGACTTATACTCAATGCTGAAAGAGGGAGGATCTTTCCCTTGAGATGCAGAACAAGGCAAGTGTGTCTGCTTTCACTATTGCCATTTAGTATGTACTGGAAGTCCTTGCCAAAGAAATAAGGCAGTGCAACGAAATAAAAAGTATCTAATGAGAGGCAGGCCATGGTGGCTCATCAGGCATGGCTCTCGCCCACCATGCTCAGACCCAGGTTCAATTCCCAGTGCCTGTGCATACTGAAAAAAAAGTATTCAATTGGCTATCTGTATTCACAGATGGTATGATGCTTTATATAGAAAAACCTAAGTATCCGGAAGAAAACTTCTAAAGCTCATAAATGAATCCAACCACATGCAAGCTGCAAGATTAACATGCAAAAATCAATTGTGTTTTATACACCAGCAAAGAATATTCATAATGGAAAACTTAAAAAAGTTCATTCACCACAGCATTTAAAGTGTAAAATACTCTTTTACTAAGGAGGTGGAGGATTTGTGCACTGAAAACAAAAACATTACTAGGAGAAGACTTGAGTAAATGGAAATCAACTTGTGTTCTTGGATAGTAAGAATTGATATTATTAAACTGTCAATAAAACCCAAATAAGTAGTCTGCATTTAAACCTGATTAAAGTACCAGGAGCCTTTTTTCCCTTTTTTTAGCAGAAATGGAAAAGCTAATTCTCATTCATGTGGAATGACACTTCACTAGAATTGCAGTACCACCTTAGAGTGTTGCATTGATTTATTTTCTTGTCTCTTGGACACTTTAGACTTCAATCTTAGACTAAAGTTCAGTATTGCTGAACAAATACTTTTTAATGATAAAAACAAATGATTGAGTAATAATGTGGGAGAGAGAAGAGACAGTGCAACAAGAGGAAATAATATTGAGAGAGGGTAGCCCCATGTATAAAAGCCAACACCATAGGTGGCAGATGAAAGAGACAGAAGATATTTTATTGTGCTCAGAATCTCGCTCCTGAATCAGCTTTAGAGAAGTCAATATGGGAAATCCTGACAATCTAGAGACTGCAACTAAAGAGAGATGACCTCCTACTAGGAGAAAGGGGTCCACTGGGATAAGAGATGAATATGAAGCCCCAGAGCTTTTACCCAAGGGTAAAAATGGGCACAAGTTTTCATTCTTACCTCCAGAGAACTAAATATCTCAGGAAATAAAGAGACAAGAAAATACTTCATAAATGAGGCTCATGGGAATGAACTCTCCAAAAGCCTGGAAAGTGTAAATGCTTCCCTACACTATTGTAAGCTTATTTATTAATCAGTGCTGAGGAGAAAACTTAACTGTGACTTCTACAGACCTCATGAGTGGTTCCATCTTCCTGTTCTTCCTGGGAGCAGAGCTTCCAACTTTTTCACTCAACAAGAATCTTCATTGATAAAACCAGACCCTTCTTTGATACTTTCTGGGTGAGTCACAGAATCTTCATAGGTGCTAGAACAACGTGTTATGGCCCCAGAGAGCCCTATTACTGGTTTTAACTTTAGGGGTATCAATAGAGAAACCATGTAAAAAAATCCTAACCATAAAGTATCCTGCCTAATTTAAAAGCCTGATTGTGACAGGAGAAAATGGATACACTAATATATCTTCTTTCTCTATTTGTCTCTTATAGTGTTAGCTCTCGCTCATGGGGATTCACTCTCTCAAGCACATTTTTCATTGTTTTTCTACAATTACTGGAAGTATCTCTTTAATCAGATTCATCGACTTTTTCTTTGGTTATTCCACAACCATTTAGTCATCAAATATTTCATTGTGGGCACTAGATATTATTCTGGCAATAAAGAAATGAATAAGGCATTTGTTCCTTCTTTCAAAGAGATTACACCTAAACAGGGCAAGAGACATGAAAATGAGCACATGCAATATCCTGAGATGGTGCTGAAATTCTGGTGAAGGACCCAAAAGTTTGGACTCATCTGATGGAGGTTAGTGGTGGCTTCCCAAGGGAACTGAAAATTGTAATGAGCTTTGAAGGAGGAATTGGAGTCATTCCAGAAGGGGAAGGGGGGTAGAAGCACACCAAGAAGAGATGACAGAGGCACAAAATGGGATCAATATAACTGTTAGGTGTGGTTGAGTTCTAAAAATAGCTCTTAATAGCTGCTGAACAATGAGGGTCAGGGTCTGAAACGTGGAACATAAACCTGGCCAATTCAGCACCAGCCAGATAAGAGAGAACCTTGTGTTTTGGCCATAAGATTGGTAATTATGTGTGAAGTTAAAGGGGAGTCGGGCAGGGCAGGGTTTATAGAAGGTGATGTTTTTGCAAAGACTTGCCCTGTGAAAAGCTCACTCAAAGTCACTTTCTGTGGTTAAATCTCTGAAGAGGTGATAAGGATATGGAAATGCCAGAGTGGAAGTGGGTTTTGGAGGTTTGGGGAATGAATCTGCATGGTGTTTAATCATAATGTACAAAATATTCTCTATTAATACTGAGCACAATAATGGACATTTTATATTCATTATTTTATTTAATTCTTTCAATTACTCTATGAAATTGGGATCACTCTTCTTATATAATGTGAAGAATGTAAGACTTACTGCAGTGTTTTATTCTTGTCCAAGGTATATAATCACTTCTGGAATGAAGCTCTGAGTTACATGTTTCCTTGGCTTTTGGAATTCACTAATAATTTTCCTTAATAATAAACAACTTTTAGAACATTGTTAGGCTTACAGAAAAAATTATGAGAATGGTAGCAACAGTTTCTGAAACCTCCCACCATTTCCCCAATTCTTAACATTGCCTATGCACAATCCCACATCATATTTATTTGTAATACCTTTTTAGTTCTTTCTGACATTGGCAGTTTCTCAGACTCTCTTTGTTTTTGATTACTGGGATAACTTTTGGGAGTACTGCACAGATGTTTTGTAAAATGTCTCTCAGTTGGAATTTGTTTGATGTTTTTGTCATGAATCAGGTGACAGAATGGGTTTTTGGAGGAAGAACCAGAGATAAAGTGCTATTACATCATGCACCTAGGGTACACCTTATCACCGTGACTTATCACTGTTGATGTTGACGTTGATTAACAGTGCTTGCCAGCTTCCCTTACTTTAGAGTTCCTCATTTCCCCTTTTCCATACATCACTTTGGGAGAGAAGCCACTCTGTGAATCCCACACTTTAGAATCTTACCGCCTTCTTGGGAGATCAAAATCTACCTACATTATTGGAATTCTTCTATATGGAAGGTTTGCCTTTCTTATTAATTAATTCATTCACTAATTTACTTATGCCTGTATGTATTCATGGCATTTATTTTGTACTTCAAGTTATGACACCACACTGCTTTATTTCCTGGCTCAAGTTGTGCCGGGTTTGGCCATGGGGTCCCTACCAACTCTTCCGCATGTCTCTTTGATATGTCTATCATTGAGGGCTTTATTTTAGTGCTTATTTAATTTCTGGTAGTACAAGATGTTACAGGCTCTTCTTGTGTATTTCTTGATGCCATTCTAGAGTCAGACATTTCTCCAAGGACCCTTTCATTGGAAGAAGGTGTGAAAATGAAGGTCTTGGCACTATCTGTGCTCCTTTCTATTGGAATCTCTAGGCCCTCTCCTCTAAGAGAGTGAGAAAATACATGTGTTTACCAACCTGTGCATATTCACATGGCTATAATCAACTCCACATTTAACCACCTGTGTCTATAGTAACCTATACATGAATTCATGCCAATCTTTCTAACTCTAAAACATACCCATATAGAACTGTCTCCCTTCCTCCCTTTGTTCATGTGTAACTTCCACTCCACAGTGAGAAACAAATTCCCATATATGCCATCCATTTACTTAACTGCTTCATTCTGGTATGTAGCATAGAAGTAAAAGAATTGTTGCCCTACACCTTGGTGGGATACACTTTATCCACCAGTGAACAGTACTTTTGTGCAATTTCTGTTCCCTTCATTTCCCATACTCCATTCATATCCGATATTACTATTTTAACACCTATCTCACTCATAGCCTCAGTAAAGTTAGTACATATATTTGCAATAGAGTTACATTGTTTTGTCACATTTTGCATTCCATCTTGGGGTTCCCTTGATCTTGAAATGAGTTTTTATTTGCTTATATTTGGGTTCATACTTCGTGTTATAATGGTCAATGTGTTTTAACAAATGCATAAAGTCGTGAGTTTGTAATTATTGTTTTATACCAAATAGTTTCACCACATGGAAAATTTCCCTGTGCTTCACCTATTCAACCCTTTTATCTTCCTCCCCAGTCCTTTGGCAATCAGTGATTATTGTATTGTCTCTATTTGGACTCATCCAAGAAGTCTGGTAATTGAAATGAAATTTATGTAACATGTGTAGACTGGTTGCTCTCAGTCAACAAGAATCATTTAGGACTCATCACTGACTTTTTTGTGGCTGGTTGTAGGATTTAGTTTTATCACTGAGTGACATTCCATGGTATAGCTATAGCAGAGTATGTTTATCCTTTCACTTATTAAAAGACGTCTTTGTTGATTTCAGAGTTTGGAGATTACAAGTAAAGCTGCTATAAACATTCATGTGAGGGGTTTGCATGAATTTCTGTTTTCAATCAGCTGCATACACCAAAGCACAATTGCTGCATTGTATGATTAGACTATGTTTAATTTTACAAGAAACTGCCAAACTATCTGCACCATTTTGTTTTCTTACTAACAATGAATGAGAGTTCTTATTGTACCATAGCCTAACCAGCCACTGATATTGTCAGTGTTTAGGCTTTAGATTTTCTAATAAGTTTGGATTTATATCACTGTTATTTAATGTTGCAATTCCCTAATGTCAAATAATGTTAACCAACTTTTCCTGTGCCTATTTGCCAATTGTACAACATATTTTTTTAGGTTTCTATTCATATATTTGCTCATTGTAAATTGTTTGCTTTCTTATTAAGTGTTAAGAGGTGTTTGCATTTTGGGATACAAATCATTTATCTGATATGTGTTTTGCAAATATTTCTCCAAATCTGTGAATTTTCTTTTTGTTCCCTCATTATTGTCTCTCAAGGACCAGAGATTTTATACTTGAATAAAGTGCAACATATAAGTTTTTTTTTGTCTTTCATCCTGCTTTGGGCACTATATCTAAAAATTCATCATCAAAACATTGGATGTAAGAAATTCTTCTATGTCTTGTCTGGAAGTTTTACAATTTGCCTTTTAGTTTTAAATGTAGAGTTCACTTTAATTAATTCTGTGAAATGCATATAATGTGCGTACGCTATTTTTTGTTTTTGCGTGTGTGCATTACATTGTTCCAGCAACATATGTTGAAAGGACCATAGTTCCCCCATTGAATTGCTCTTGCTCCCTTGGCAAAGATTGGTTGACTGTATTTGTGTGTGTCTATATTTGAGTTCACCCACATTAGTTTGTTTATTTATATCCCAACACCACATTGATTATTGTGATTTTATTGTTAGACTTGAAATTGGGTACTATGGGTCCTGCACCTTTTGAATTCTTCATCTGAATTGTTTAGGCTATCTAGCTAACTTGCTTTTCCATAGAAACATTAGAAAAAATTTGTCAACATCCACAAAATATCTTGCTGGTGTTAAGAACGGAATTAAGTTGAAATTGTTGATAATGTTGAGAAGAAATGGCATCTTAACAATATTGAATCTCCCTATCCATGAAGAACAAATAATTAGTTTATTAATTAACTTATTTACTTTTACATTTTATTGTAGTAACCTATATACAAAAAAAATTTTAATTCAACCATTTTCAGATGTGCAATTTGTAGTATTTACTACATTGAAAATTGTGCTTCCATCATCAAAATGCATTACCCCAACTGTTCCATCAAATGGCACAGAATGACTGGGCAAAAGGATTCTTGAATAAAATAAAGATTATGAGGATGTGTATTGGAAAGTTTTGCCTTGGCAAAATGTTCACAATTATGGAGAATGATCACTAGCCATCAAAGGCATCAGGGATAAGCAGGAGCACTTGACTTCTGTGATATTTTCAGATATAGGCCTTAGCTCTATATGTACAAATAAATAATAATTTATTGTGTTATCCATACCATCTGTGTTAATTTGCTGATCAACGTTTGTGACTAAAAGTCCAATACTCTGGGCTCTTTTCCGGCAGTTTCATCAGGCACATGGTACTAAAACCAAACACATGTTTCAGAATTTATACTCCTTGGGCCATCAGAAGATACTGAAATGTAGCCCCTGCTATTCAGGCTGTTCCGGTCAATGTACCTGGTCGCTCTCACTGAGAATCTGCTCATCGTCCTGGCCATCATCTCTGATGCCCACCTGCACACGCCCATATACTTCTTCCTTGCTAGCCTGTCTTTTGCAGACACCTGTTTCATCTCCACCACTGTCCCAAAGATGCTGGTGAACATCCAGACAGAGAGTAAAATCATAACTTATGAAAACTGTCTCACCCAGATGTATTTTGTCATGGTTTTTGTAAGATTGGACAACTTCCTCCTGATGGTGGTGGCCTATGACCGTTATGTGGCCATCTGTCACCCACTGCAATACATGGTCATCATGAACCCCAAATTTTGTGGTCTCCTGTTGCTGGTGTCCTGGTTATTAAGTATGCAGGAGTCTCTTTTACTTGAGCTAATGGTTTTGTGATTGTCTTTTTGTACAGGGTTGGAAATTCCCCACTTTTTCTGTGAACCTAATCAGTTAATCCAACTTGCTTGTTCTGACACATTCCTCAATGACTGAGTGACAGATTATGCAGTGGGAGTTGCAGGTGTTATTCCACTCACTGGTATCTTTTTCTCTTACTCTAAGATTATATCCTCCATTTTGAGAATTTCATCCGTTGGGGGCAAGTATAAAGCATTTTCTACTTGTGGGTCTCATCTTTCAGTAGTGTTCTTGTTTTATGGTACAACTCTTGGAGTGTGTCTTAGTTCTGCTGCTACTCAAAATGCAAGAGCAAGTGCAATTGCTTCAGTGATGTACACAGTGGTCACTCCCATGCTGAACCCATTTATCTATAGTCTTAGAAACAAGGACATAAACCATGTCTTTAAAAGACTTTCCAGAGGAGAAATATTCTCTCTATAAAAGGAACATTTGTCTTTTCTTTCTGTCATCGATATTACTCAACATTGTACTAGAAGTTCTAGCTAGAGCAGTCAGGCAGGAAAAGGAAAGAAAAGCTATCCAAATCAGCAAGGAGAATTCAAACTTTCATTTTTTGCAGAGAATATGACCCTATACATGGAAAATCCTGAGAAATCTATTAAAAAGATTTTTGAGCTAATGAACAAATTCAGGAAAGTGGCAGGATAAAAAATCACTGTGCAAAATCAGTAATGTTTTTATATACTAACAATTGCATAACTGAGGAGACAATTAAGGAAAAAATTCCATTCAGAATTGGAACTAAATGAATCAAGAATTTACGAATAAACTAAATTGGGGAAGTAAAGGACCAGAAACCAGACAATTCCATAACACTGATAAAAATAATCAAAGAAGATTTTAAAAGGTGGAAAGACCTTTTCTGGTCATGGTTAGGAAGGTTATATGTAGTTAAGATGTCAGTTCTGCCCAGGTTGATCTACAGATTAACATGATACCAATCAGAACTCCACAGCCTAGTTTCAATACATGGAATAATTTATAGTTATAAGATTTATTTGGAAGAGAAACGGTCCTTGAATAATAGCTAAAATATTCTAAAAGAAAATGAAGTAAGAGGATAACACTTCCTGATTTTAAAGCTTATTATACACCACAGTGATTAAAACATCATGCTACTGGCCCAAAGAAAGAAATATTTACCACTGGAATTGAAATGAGAGTACAGAAATAGACCACCAAATCTATGGTCATCTGATCTTTAAAAGGCTCCCAAAACCACTGAACTTAGACAGGATATTCTTTTAAATAAATGCACATGGGATGACTGGATATCAACAGCCAAAAGAATGAAAGAGAACTCTAACCATATACTCAATACATAAATAAACTCAAAGTGGATCAAAAACCTAAATATAAGAACTAGCACCATAAAACTCCTAGAAGAACATATAAGGAAACATCTTCAAGACCTAGTAATAGGAGGCAGTTTCTTAAACTTTACATCCAAAGCATAAGCCACAAAAATAAAAATAGATAAATAGGAATGCCTCAAAATCAAATACTTCTGTGCCTCAAAAGATTTTGTCAAAAAGGTAAAGTGGCAGTCAATGGGTGAGAGAAAATATTTGGAAATCATGTATCAGAGAAAATATTTGGAAATCATGTATCAGATAAAGGTTTGATATCCTGTAAACATAAAGAAATCATACAAATCAACAACTAAAGAACAAACAACCCAATTATTTTATTTTATTTTGTTCAAAACCGAATTTTTTTGTAGTGTATAGTCTAACTCAACTTCTCTGGAGAGCTCATTTCTGCAACCCAAACACATGGAGCCCTGAACGGGAATGAGGGCTTGTAGTTCTGTATAGCTTAATGTAATATCTGGATATATCTGTATTAGTTTGTTTAGCTATTGGAATGCAATATACCAGAAATGGAATGGCTTTTAGTGTGGTGAATTTAATAAGTTACAAGAATATTGTTCTAAGCCCATGAAACTGTCCATTTAAGGCACCAGCAAGAGGTTGCCTTCACTCAAGAAATGTTAATGCCAGCCAGAACACCTTTGTCAGCTGGGAAGGCACATTCCTGGCATATGCTGGTTCCTTGCTCCCAGGCTCTGTTGCTTTCAGGCACTGTTTCCTGTGAGGGTTCCTCATTTGGTGTCTGTAGATCTTCATTTAGTTCTTCTGGGACAAAATTCTGGGTTTCATCTCTTAGCTTAGCATCTGCTGGGGTCATAGATTTCTTCTCTTCAGGTTCTGGCTATTTCTGTAAGTCCTTGGAAATCACGTATTTAGCCAAAAGATTGAAAGAGAACTCCAGCCATATACCCTATACACGAATTAACTCAAAGTGGATCACAAACCTAAATATAAGAATTAGCACCACTAAACTCCTAGAAGAACATATAAGGAAACATCTTCAAGACCTAGTAATAGGAAGTAGTTTCCTAAATTTAGGAAACTTAGTTTCCTTAGCCCCAAGATTATTTCTGTCTTGATCTTCAAACACCTAAATTGGCTCTCTTTGTTGACTCTGCCTTGCTTAAAATCTCATGGCTACACCTGCTTGGGCTCCAAGTATCTCCAAACATCTGAGTCTCTCTTCTAGCTCTCTCCAAAATGTTTACTCATTTAAAGGGCTCCAGAGAATTAAACCAGACTCACCTGAAATGGGTAGGGTCACATCTCCATAGAATTAAAAGATCACATCCCTATTGAGCCACCTCTCTGAGAAGATAATCTAATCAAAAGCTTCTGCAATACAATATTAAATCAGTATTCAATGAAACAGCTGCCCCAACAAGGGTGGATCAGGATTAAAACACAGCTTTTCTGAAACACATAATATATTCAAATCAATATAGCATCCAAGAGTATGTTGAGTACATAGTTAAAAAGTATTGGCAAAGTCCCTTGAAAGACAAGAGCAAAAATCTGAAACTATTAAGCTTTGCCACTGGGGAAACTTGTGATACTGTCTCAAAGATCACAGGCTCTGAAGTCAATAGGCCAAGTCCTTGATCTTGAGTCTTGCTCATGTGGAACTTATTTATGTAGCATAGAATTTAAGCCTACCTATAGGTATGCATAAAATACTTCCAGAGAACATCTTTAAGTGCTCAGTCATGGCCTCTCTTTGTCTAAGCTTGACTCTACTAAGAAAATCATTACCCTTCCAATATGTGGGATAAAGTATCCAGGAATGAAATTCCCTGGCAATGTAGGATATGAAACCCCGGGATGAGCTTGATCCTGGTACAGTGGGATCAACCATGCCTTGCTGACCAAAAAGGGGACTAGAAATGTAATAAAATAATGTATCAGTCACTGACATCGTTCAAACAGTATCCAGAGGCTATTTTGAAGACGACTTTTATGTGAGCTACAGCTAGATATTTCTATATACCGGGGTTTTCCAAACTCCAACCAAATTAATTCCTGTTAACTCTAAAAAACCCTTGGATCTATCTGTGATTTCACAAAATGTCATGCACAATGGTTACTTTCCAGAAACCTACAACCTACAAATTGTATACTAGGTGAAAAAAGTCCTGAAACCCAGAGGGCCCAGCCTCTCCAAGGACATCAACTAGTTCTATTCCCCAACCCATATTATCAACAGCCTGTTCTACATGATAAAGTTAGAATGGGCATAGCCCAAATATCCCTAAGGATTAGGAGAAATATCAAAAAAGGAGGAGTTATAACAGAGAAGATAGGACTTAAATTAGTAAGAATGCTGAGTTATTTATATTGATATCTCTTTTAGTCTACAGTGTGTTTAAGCACCTAGTAGAGAAAACCTAAAATTGTGGAACTGTAACCCATACCATACTGTGAAATCTGCTCTATAACTGCTTGTTGCAATGTACTTTGAAATGTATTGCTTTTTTGTACCTATGTTATATTTCACAATAAAAATATTGAAAAAGGTTCTGTTGTCTCAAGTTTAGAAATTTGCTAATAATTAACAGTGGGTAAATTCTGATATCTAAATCTAGATATTCTTATCAGTGTATAGAGAGGTATCTACATTTATTTTTATTTATTTTAATTTTTTTTGGATGGGCAGGCACTGGGAAGAGAGATATCTACTTTTGTTTAATTTCTAAAATTCTATCTCTTATCTTTTTTTTAAATTTGTGGCTTCATTTGGATGAATAATGAGAAAACAGAACATAATCCCTTATTTTTGCACAAAAATATCTTTATCATTATTAACATTACTATTTTTATTGTTTATTTCTCAATGCAATTTTATTGAGATTATTCACACAGCAAACAAAGCCATCCAATGTATACAATCAGTGGCTCCCAGTATCATCACGTGATTGTACATGCAACCTCATGTTCAATTTTAGAACACTTTCATTGCTCCAGAAAAGAAACAAAGATAAAAAAGCCCTGAATCCTCCCATATCCCTTATTCTTCCCTATTTTTGACCCATAGTATTGGTGTGATATGCGTGTTACTGTTGATGAAAAATATTAAGTTATTACTGTCAACTATAGACCTGGGCTTGCATTAGGTACATTTTTCTCCATACCCCCTTCATTACTAACTCCTTATGATAGAGTACATTAGTTCTGGTTCACGAAAGAACTTATTGATATTTATATGTTTAATCACAGTCGTTATCCACAATAGGATTCACTGTGTTGTACATTTCCATGGTTTAACTGCAACTTTCCTTCTGTGGAATACATGACTCTAAACATCCACTTTCCACCACATTCAGACAAAATACAATACATCATTTATTCTCATAACAACATGTTACCATCACCTGTATTCATTTCCATGTAATTACGTTTGACCTAGGTGAAGATTTTGCACATATTAGAAACCATTCCCCATTCTTAAGCCTCATCCTATTCCCTTGTATCCTATATTCTATACTTTGTGTCTCTATGTTTACATATTATAATTCTCTCATATTAGTGATATCGTACAATCATTTTCCTTTGTGTCCAGTTTATTTGACTTAAAATACTGTCCGAATGTTAATCCATGTTGTCACATGCTTCAGGACTTCATTCTTTCTTACTTCTGAATAATATTCCATCCTATGTTTATATCACATTTTCTCCATCCATTTACTCATTGATTGACACTTGGGTTGTTTCCATCTTTTGGCAATTGTGAATAATGTTGCTATAAACAACATTGTGCAAATGTCTCTTCATGTCCCCACTTTCAGATCTTCTATGTATATTCCAATATTTTGGTTTTCTAAAGCTGCCAGAATGCAATATATCAGCAGTGATCTGGCTTTTAACAATGGGAATTTATTAGCTTAAAAATTTACCATTCTAAGCCTGTGAAAATGTCCAAATTAAGGATGATACCTCCTCTGAAGAAAGGCTTTAGGACAGACAGTACGTCTAGGAACCTCTGTTACACGGGAAGGCACATGGCCAACATCTACTGGTTTCCTGGATTTCACTGTTTTCACTTTGTGGTTCCAGAGACTTTCTCCTCCACTACACTGAGTCCTTTTTCTCTGTAAGCTCTCTCAGCCTTTTCTGTCCTTTATCCTCTCATTTAGGAATGTCAGAAAAGGTTTAGGACACACCTTGAATTGGCTGAGTTACATCTCATTGAAATAACTTAACCCAAAGTCCCAGCAATAATAGGTCCACACCCACAAAAATGGATTAAAAGAACATGGACTTTTCTGGGGTACATAACAGCCTCCAACCAGCACATTCCACACTCTGCACCCTCAAAAGCCATGTTCATTCCATATGCAAAGTACAATCATTTCATTACAGTAATTCAAATGTTCTAAATCATTTTGGTAACAATACTAAGTATACAGTCTCATAAATATCAATTACATGCATTGTCTTAAAGCAAAATTCTGCTCTAGTCATGAACCTGTGAAACTTAGAACATGTTATCTACTTCCAATATCCAAAGGAGGGACAGTCACAAGTCATTTCCATTTACATAGGAGGAAACTGGAAGGAAAATGGGTCACATACTCAAAGAGATATGAAAACATTCAGTGCATTCTTCATTAGATCTCCAGGTCTGTAGGACATTTATAGAGTGATGTTTATCCTAAAGGTTTGATACAACAACAGCCCCATCATACCCTAGGGCTTATACAGAGGCTCTGCTCTCTCCAAACACTGGAGTAAAAGATCCAAAATCTCCACACATTGGGGGGATCACCATGCTCAAATTCCAACTTTTTCAAGCATTGGGGTGGTAGCCAGACATTCTGCCATATCCAGGACACCAACTACATCCTCTCAGAACAGTGACATGGTGGTCAGGTGCTCCTTAATCCCTTCAGAATGTGCTCCAGCCTTTCTGAATCTTGGGACATCAGCACTCTTCCCAAACAATGGGACATAAGGCCCTTCCTCTGAACACTCCAGGGCAAACTCACCATTTCCACATGTGTGGACATATCCACTCTCCCGGCTTGAGGTTCCCTGAGTTTAGTACTTGGCATCAGTGGTGATGCCTAATGTGCTGCATTGAAGGGATTATGTTCCCAAGAAAAACCATGTTTTAATCCTGACTCATTTTGTGCAGGCAACTGTTTCTTTTAATATCTATTCAGTACTGTAGGTTGGAGATTTGATTAGATTATCTCCATGGAAATGTGGCACAACAAATTGTGGGTATTAGATTTTGATTAGAGGGAAATGTGACTCCACCCATTCCCTGTGGGTCTGGATTTGTTTACTGGAATCCTTTAAAAGATGAAACATTTTGGAGAGAACTGGCAGTGCCAGGAGACAAGATCTCAAGCAACCAGAGACCTTCGTAGGTGAAGAAGGAAAGCACCCCTTGGGGAACTTCATGAAACAAGAAGCCAGGAGATGACCCTAGCAGATATCCTTACGTTTGCCATGAGCCTTTCCAGGTAAGACAGAAACCCTGAACTTCATGGACCTTTCTTGAGTGAAGATAACCTCTTATTGGTGCCTTAATTTGGATATTTTTATAGACTTACTTTAATTGGGATATTTTCATAGCCATGGAACTGTAAACTAGCAACTTAAATTTAGAACTGTGAACTAGCAACTTAATAAATCCCCCTTTTAAAAGCCATTCAATTTTTCATTTATTGCTTTCTGGCAGCTCGCAAACTGGAACGGTTTACTTGTCTTTTTATTGTTGAGTTGTAGGATTTCTTTCTTTCTTTTCTTTTTTACATTGACAGGCAGCAGGAATCAAACTCATGTCTCGAGCATGGCAGTAGGATTTATTTTTATACTCTGGATATTAGAACCTTACCAGACCTGTTGTTTCCAAATATATTCTGCAAGCGAGCTGGCTTCCTTTTCACCCTTTTGACTAAATTCTTTGACATGCAGAAGTATTTAACTTTGCAGAATTCCCTATCTGTTAGTTCTTTCAAAGTTTGGGCTTTAGGTGTAAATGCTAAGAGACTACCACCTATCACTATATTTTGAAGATGTTTCCCTACATTTCTTACAGTAATTTTATGGTACTCAGAAATATGATGCTTCACAGAAAAGACTGGAACCATGCTGTGTCTCATTCCCAGGAAACCTTGATACTGATTACACCTCTTCATGAGTTCTGGACCTGTCTTGTTTGGGAAATCTGATTGGGGTCAATTCTATCTGGGTAGACCTTTGTTCCAGAGCCAGACATCCAGCCAAAATTTGCAAGAGGTGATAAGGTGAGTGTTAAAATCTTTCTCATTGAAGCCAACATCACTTCAACACCAACAATAAAATGATAATGCAAGAAAAGAGATTTACAGAACAATTTTCCTAATGAATAAAGTTTCATAAATCCTCAGCACATTATTTGCAAATAAAATCCAGTAGCATATTAAAAAATTACAGACCATGATCAATTTTTTTCTTTTTTAAATTTATTTAAGAAAACAAACAATACACGTAGAACTACCAACACTGGATATCTTAGTTAGCTTAGCCATAGGCATACACTTAAATAAAGTATCATATAATCACTGTAAAGCCATGTTTGTGCAGTAAGTTTCTAAAAACAATTTAAAATTAAGGCAACAAGGAAAAGCTCTACATATTCAGACAGTAAAGTTCTTAAATTCTAAGTATTAAATATGAACTGAGACACCATTTGATCAGCTTTCAAAACTCTTAGTGTTCTCAAAATATCAAGTAAAAAGCTCTTTAAAATATCTGCATTGCTATAGTAATGACATATGATACTAAATATTTTCCTGATTTCAAGAAAATGTGAAGATGCAAATATTTTATAATTAAAATACGGAAATCATAACCCCCTAAAATGAATATCTAATTTAGCTTATCCATAGGCATATTAAAAAATCTAAGTAGTCATTGTAAAACCTGTTTGTATAATATGTTTCATAAACCAATTTAAAATAAAACAACAAACAGTATCAGAGTTACTTGAAATCTAAATATTAAACAGTATCATAAATGCCATTTGATTAACTTTCAAAATTGTGTGCATTCTCAAAATATCAAATAAAAAGTTATTACAAATATCAACTTTGCTATAGTAGTGAGCTATGTTACTAAATATTTTCAAAATTTTTATTTCAGGAATTTATTTTATCTAATATTACTTTAACTTCTTATAGTTTTTTAGACCATTTTTAGTTGTAAAATATAACATATCTATATACAAAGAAAAGAAAGAAAAAGAGCAATAATTTTCAAAGCACACTTCTTTAATCAGCTGCCGAACTGTTCCAGAGTTTGTCATGGGCTACCATGCCCTCAACTCAGATTTTTCCATCTAGCTGCTCCAAAACACTGACAGCTTTACCAGAGTCGTAAGAATGGGATCATACAGTATGTATCTTTTTGTGTCTGACTTTTTCCACTCAGCATTATATCCTCAAGGTTCATCCACATTGTCATATGTTTTGGGACATATATCCTCAAGGTTCATCCACATTGTCATATGTTTTGGAATATTATAAATGCTGCATAATATTCCATTGTATGTATATACCACATTTTTGTCTTCTCATCTGTTGATGGGCATCTAATTTATTTCAATCTCTTGGCAATTGTAAATAGTGGTGCTATGTATATTGGTGTGAACATGTCTGTTCATGTCACTGCTCTCACTCTTCTGGGTATATACTGAATATTGGCATTGCTGGGTCAGAGAACAACTCAATATTTACTTTTCTGAGGAATCACAAAACTGATTTTCACGGTGGTTGAGACCAATTGGGGTTTTTCTGAGTTATGCAAGGGGGTTCAGCATAAGAAAAGCAATTAATATAATACACATTAACCAATTGAAGGGAATAAATGACATGATCATCTATACTGTTTTAGAGAAGACATTTTACAAAGTCTAGTACCCTTTCTTGATATAAACACTTAGAAAAATAGGACAAGAAAGACATTCCCTTATCATGGAAAATGGCATATCTGAAAATCCTACATCTAACATCATACTAAGAGGTGAAAGACTGATATCTTTCTCTGTAAGATCCGGAAGAAGACAGGGATGTCCATTGTCACTATTATTCAACTTTGTGCTGAAACTAATTACTGGTACACTGAAGCAAAAATATTGGGTGGCTTTGTACGTTGGCTGCAATAGTGTCTGTTCTAGTTTGCTAGCTGCTGGAATGTAATACATCAGAAACAGAATGGCTTTTATAAAGGGGAATTTAATAAGTTGCTAGTTTACAGTTCTAAGGTTGAAAAAATGTCCCAATTAAAGAAACTCTACAAAAATATCCAAATTAATGCATATAGGGAAAGATACCTTGGTTCAAGAGGGCCAATGAAGTTTTTGGTATTTTCCCCACTGGACAAGCATGTGGCAAACATGGTGATATCTACTAGCTTCCTCACTGGGCTTCTCGCTCCATTAAGCTCCCTGGCAGCATTCTCAATCTTCATCTCCTAGGGTTGCTGACTGGTGGACTCTGTGGTTTTCTTACCATTCTGTCCTGGTTGTGTAGTTCTCTCCTCATTCTCAAAAGGAATTCTCTCCAAAATGTCTCATTTTTTATAGGATTCCAGTAAACTGATCAAGACCCATGTAGAATGGCAGGAGATGTGTCTCCATTTATTCAAGTTTAATTCCCACATTTAATTGAGTCACATCTCGGTGGAGATAACCTAATCAATTTTCCAAACTATAGCCTGAATATGGATTAGAAGAAACCATTACTCCCAGAAGATTGATTAGGGTTAAAACATGGCTTTTTTAGAGTACATAAATCCTTTTAAGACCCCATGGAAGGATGTGTGTCTGGGTCCCTTAATCTGGAATTTACCTAAGGCAGAGAAACATGGAAGATAGCATGAGAGGAGCTATGGATCAAAACATGCTGAAAGCAAGAGCACATGATTAAACCAAGTACTGGAGTTGAGATGAGATTTTCACTGCTTCTGGGACTCAGTGGCTGCAGTAAAACAAAGAAGCCAGCCATAGACACAGGGAAAGGAAATTGGGAAAGAAATTCCTTTCTAGAAGGTGAAATATTTGCACATATTGGGTAATCCTTGGAAGCTCCTATGCCTGCCCAGTGAAAGAAATAGACTCAGAGAGAATCTTAGAAGAAGCTAACTGGTCAAAGAGGGCTATTCTAACATTTAAGAATAAACTGGACTGTGTTGGAGAAAAGACTTAACATGCAGTCAATTTACACTAAAATCTTAGATTAGAGGGAGAGTCTGACTACCAGTTACCCATAAAAATATCAAAATGCCAAGACATCTATAGAAGATTTTAAGACATATAAAAAACAGGAAGACATGACTCATTGAATAAAGAAAAAAAACAAAAGAAGCACAGATATTGGGAAAACTAATTAAAGACATTAAGACAGCTATTCTAAATAAATTCAGTGAGCTAAGTAAAGACATGGATATGGAAGTATAAGGAATTGAGAAGATGATGCATCAATAAAAGGAAGAAGTGGAACTTTTCAAACGGAATCTACCATGAATTTTTTGGATTAAAGAATGTTGTAATGGAAATCGCAAATATGCAAAATGTGTTCAATAGCAGATTAAAATAAGTAGAAGAAAAATCATTGAACTAAAGACAGGATTTTTAAAAAGTGAGAAGAGTATAAGAGATATGTTGGGACAATATGATGAATACCATCTTCCTGACAAACAAAGCTATGGCAGTTTGTTAGCTTTAGACATTCCCTATAAAAATTGCTACAAGAAGTTTTTCAAGTTGAAAGAAGAGGATATTAGGCAGTAGTTCAGAGGTATCTGAAAAATAAACATCTAGGTAAATGTAACTGCATGGGAAAATATAAGTTCCAATGCCATTGTTTTCTCCTCATGTAACTCTACTTATTATTTCCTACAATACCCAAAATACAAATACATAAGTAATAATCATATTTCTATGATATTAGGTATGAGATATATAAAGAGAATATGTTTGGAAGGAACAACAAGGGGGAAGGGGGATGAAGGAGTACACATTATGTATGCAATTGTTGTTAAGTTTGTCATTTCAAACTGTTGTTTTATAACTTTCAAATATTAAATATAAACCCCATGGTGACCACAAAGAAAATATCCAAAATATATACAGAATAGCAAATAAGAAAGGGATCAATTTATATCACTATAATAGAACATCTATATACAAAGAAAGGCAGCCCTGGAGGAAATGAGGGGGGAAAATGTACAATGTATAAGAGCAGGTGATAAAATGACTAAAATATGTCTTTTCTTCCCAGTAATTAACTGTATGTAAATAACTTAAACTCTCTATCAAAAGACAGAGATTGGCAGAATGGATGAAAATATAGTCCACGTATATACTGTTTATAAGAGGCAAAACTTAGACTGAAAGACAGAAGTAGATAGACTATGAAAGCATGGAAAAATATCCCAATGAAATTTTATCCAAGAGAGCTTGTGTGGCTATAGAAATACCTGATACAAAAGTCAGTTATGGGACACAATGAAAGGGAGTACCCATTGATATATACATCAATATACTAAGATTTAACAATTATAAACATCTATAAATCTAATCACAGTGAACAAAAATTATGAAGCAAATATTGAGAAAACTGAAGGGAGTAATAGGTCGTTGGTGTCCTCAATAAACTCTTTCCACTGATGAATCAAACATCAAGATAGAAGATCAATAAGTAAATAGAAGGTCAGGCAAAACTATAAAGATTCAGTCCTAACAGGCATTAACAGAATATTTCAACCAAAAATAATACAATACACATTATTCTTAAGTACATATGGATCATTCACTGGGATAGGCCACATTGTAATTAACAACATGAGTATCAATAAAGTTTAAAAAGATTGAAATCATGCAAAGCCTCTTCTCTGCCCACAATGGAATGAGTTAGAAATCAATACAAGAATTAAGTAGAAAATACACAAATATGCTGGATTTAAACAGCAAATGCAAGCAATCAAGGGGTTAAAAAATAAATCACAGTGGAAATCTGGAAATATCTTCAGCCAAATGAAAAATAAAATACAATATACCAGAACTTCCAGGATGCAGCAAAATCAGGGTTCAAAGGAACATTTATATTTGTGGATATCTATATGAATAAAGAAGAAAGACCACAAATCAATATCCTAAATTCACATCTGGAAACACTAGAAAAATATGGGCAAATCAATCTAAAGCCCATAGAAGGAAAGAAATAATAAAGATTAGTGTGTTGGAGATAAATGAAATGAACAATAAAAAAACAACTGAGAGAAACAATAAAGTTAAATGTTGGTTCTTGGAAACAGTCAATAAAATTGTAAAAAATAGCTCAACTAAAAAGAAAAGAGAGAGATGAAGCAAAATAATAAAATCCAAAAAGAAATGAGGATATTAATAGATATTGTAGAAATTAACAGCATTATAAATGAATACTATGGGTAATTGTATGCTAACAATCTGGGTAATATAGAATAAATGAAAAATTCCTAGAAATACAACTTAACTATATTGATTAAAGAATAAGTAGGAGGGCGGCTGCCATGGCTCAGCAGGCAGAGCTCTGACCTGCCGTGCTGGAGGTCTGGAGTTCGATCCCTGGTGCCTCTTGCCCATATGCAAATTAAAAAAAAAGAATAAATAGGAGATCCCAGTGGATCTATAATAAGTTAAGAGATTCAGTCAGTAATAATGTCTTCCTGACAAGAAATGTTCAGGACCAGATAGCTTCAAGAGTGTATTCTATCAAACATTCAAAGAATAATTAACCCCAATGCTTATGAAATGCATTGAAACTGAAGAAGAGGGAACCCTTTCGATTTCATTCTATGAGGTTAACATTATTGTGAAACCAAAGAAACTTAAAGACATAATAAGAAAGGAAATTATAGATAAATTTCCCTCATGAATATAAATGCAAATATTGTCAGTAAAGTACAAGAAAATATGTGTGGTAAGACAGTGGTAGCATAAGGAGTGGGGAACTCAGTTTGTCCTCTAGAGTAGCTAGTAAATAGCCAGAAACTTAAACAACTATGTGTGGGACACCCATGACTGGACACACATCGTGCAACCGTCTGGAATGGATGGAAGGACCAAGATCACATGACAGAACTGTAAGTAAGTCTCCCAATCTGTGGGTGCTGGTGCCCTTCAGCCACTGGCATGGCAAGCTCTTTTAGAGATGTACTGTTCTAGTTTTCATTGTTCAGAATGCAATATACCAGAAACTGAATGGTTTTTAAAAAGGGGAATTTAATAAATTGCTACTTTATAGTTCTAAGGCCAAGAAAATGTCCCAATTAAAACAAGCCTATAGAAATGCCCAATCAAATGCACCCATCCAGGCAAAGATACTATGGTTCAGGAAGACCAATAATTTCAGGGTTTCTCTCTCAAGTGAGAAGGCACATGGCAAACACAGTTATTGATTCTCTTTCAGCTGGAAGGACACAGGGTGAACACTGCATCATCTGCAAACTTTCTCTCCTGGCTTCTGGTTTCATGAAGCTCCCTGAGAGGTGTTTTCCTTCTTCATCCTCAAAGGTCACTGGCTGGTGGACTCTCTGCTTCATGGTGCTGCACAATTCTCTGTTCTCTCTGAATCTCTCATTCTCCAAAATATTTTCTCTTTATAGGACTTCAATAAACCAATCAAGACCCACCCAAAAGGATAGAGACATGTCATCACCTAATCCAATTTAACAACCACTCTTGACTAAACCACATCATCCAGGGAGATGATCTGATTACAGATTCAAACATGCAGTATTGAAATAGAGAAGTGGGATTTTTATTAAAACATGGCTTTTCTAGGGGGCGTACTTCCTTTCAAAACAGAACACACACCTTGTGGGAAAAAGAAGCAGTTTTTACCAGGAGAAAGGGAAAGTAGCTCAACCAAACTCCAATTGTGGTTTCAATGAACCAGTTTGGACTACTGAGCACAAGCTTCAAGCACAAATAAAGTTAGAACAAGTAGGAAACTAATTCTGAGGTCTATTCAAACCTAGAGATGAGGGGGGGATGAAAGAAAAGGGAAAAATATAACCCAGGGGAGTTTGGAGTCTGCTGAGCTTAGAATGCCTGAAAAGGGTTGTGCCCAAGGAAAAGGGGCACATAATGCTGGGTACAAACTCTGGCTCTTCATTGGTGAACCTGGGGGGCTGGAGGCCAGCTCTGAGTAGGAATCTTTAAAACTTTTTAAAAACAGACCATTAAAGAAAGTCTCAGGCATTTTCAGTTGCCAGCACTACCCAGACAGGGGCAGAGTTAAAGTATGTCTGAGAGACAAAATAACTAGGGAAGTGAAGGAGATGATTTCCAAAAGGGTCTATCTTCTCCCAGAAAATAGAGGGGAGCAAATCCCAGCACAAGTGATGGCTTCATTCAGAGAATTCAGACACAAGTGCTGGAAAACAGAAATAGCTTGTGTGCCTTTTAAATCAGTCTGTCACAACGACATCTCTGGCAGGAACAAGGTCTGTGAAAAACTAAAGTCATAGAACAATTTACTTTATGCCAGTGGGGAACTGTGGACTGACATGCACCATCTGCTGGGCAGGATCATAAAAGCACAGAATCAAGAGGCTTCACAGGAAAGACTGAAAAACCTACTGGGTTTCATCCTCAGGAAAATTGATATGGATGATATCCTCCTTCTGAGATGTGGGCCTGTCTGGTCTGGAAAAATGTGGTGAGAGTCAATCACACCTGAGGAAACTCCTCAAAACCACACAAAAACAATAGCAACAACAAAAATACCCACAAAGATAAACACAAGAAAGCTCTTGGTAAAAGAGAGAAAATGTCCTCCATAATAAACTAATCAAGAAAATCAGATGAGTTTCTGGTTTTCATGAGTCATGCTAGGAAGCATGAAGCTATGGCCCAGTCAAAGGAACAAACTAACACTTAAAATGAGGGACAGGAATACAAAAATTAACTAAAGATGTTCAAACATATCTTCAAAATCAAATCAACAAATTCAACAAAGATATGCAAAAGAAATGAAGGACATAAGGAAGACATTGGGAAAACATAAAGATGAATGCAAAGGCTTGAAAAAAAGGTGGCAGAACTCATGGGAATGAAAGGCACAAAAAAAATGAAAAACACAATGGAGGTATACAACAGCCAATTGGAAAGAGCAGAAGAAAGGATTAGTGAACTAGAGGACAGGACATCTGAAATCTGAACACCCAAAAGCAAATTTAGGGAAAAGAATGAAAACTATGGGCAAAGTCTCAGGGAACTGAATGACAACATGAAGCACATGAATATGTGCATTATTGGTGTTCCAAAAGGAGAAGAACAGGGAAAAAGGACAGAAAGAACAATGGAGTAAATAATCACTGAAAATTTCCAAACTCTTAGAAAAGACATAAAATTACATATCCAAGAGGCACAGTGTACTCCTAATAGAATAGATCCAAATATATCTACCCCAAGACACAACCCTAACATACTGTCATTTCTTAAAGACAAAGATAAAATTCTGAAAGAAGCAAGAGAATAGCAATCCATCAGATACAAAGGAAATTTGACAAGACTATGTGCATATTTCTTAGCAAAAACTATGGAGGCAAGAAGACAGTAGTATGATATACTTAAGGTAGTGGAAGAGAAAATCTGCAAACCAAGAATTCTGTATCTGGCAAAATTGCCCTTCAAAAATGAAGGAGAGTTTAAACTATTTTCTGACAAACAGACACTGAGACAGTTTTGAGGAAGATACCTGCTCTACAAGAAATACTAAAATGAGCCCTGCAGCCAGATAGGAGAAGACAGGAGGGAGAGCTTTGCAGAAGTATGTAGAAATGAAGACTATCAGTAAGAGTAAAAGAGAGAAAAAATAAGATATGACACAGATAATCCAGAATGATTGTTAAAGGATTAAATTCCTCAATCAAACGACACAGACTGGAAGAACGGATTAAAAAATCAGGGCCCATGTCTACAAGAGACCCACTTTAGACATAAGGAGAAAAATAGGTTGAAAGTGAAAGGTTAGAAATAGGTATTTCATGCAAATAATAACCAGAAAAGACCTGTCGTATCTATAGAAATATGGAAAAATTAAAACCAATGCAAATTAGGGTGTATAGGTAACAGCAGCTTTGTAGTATTCTTCCATCAATTGTAATAAAAATATGTGGCTCAGATGTAGCTGCTCTCAAGTTAAATGTCAATAAACGGTGGTTACAAGGGAGGTGTATGGGATTCATTGTAGTGTTGTTTCTCCTTTTAATGTTTCTCTTTTTTAATTTTCATTTTCCCCTCTTCTTTCTTAGCTGAAGAAATGGAAGTTTTCTCATATAAACTGTGGTGGGGAAGGCATAGCTATGTGATTATACTGGGAGTCACACAGTGTTTACTTAGAATGGATAGCATGCTGTGTGAAAAAAACTGTGAAAATAAAGACAAATATACAAATGTAGGAGAAAATGTGGAGATAATGGTGTACTTATTCACTATTGATGGGGAAGTAGGAAGATTCAGCTCCTCTGGAGGGCAGTGTGGTTGCTCCACAGGAAACTTAATACAGCGTTGTCATGTGATCGTACAAACCTGTTATCAGGTAAGTACTTGGAATAACTGACAGCAAAGAACTGAATGGCCATTTGCACACTAGTACTTATGGCAGCAATGTGCACAGTTTGCAATAATGGAGGTGGCTTAAGGGTACACTGACTGATGAGTGGAAAGGTGAACTGTGGTGTACATTGAAAGCAATGAATACTGATCAGCTGCAGGAAAGAATGAAGTTGTGAGGAATTCAACTAGGTGAATGAACCTTGAGGTCATTATGTAGGGTGAAATAAGCCAGAAGAGAAAATACAAATATTTTAAATCCTCAGCAATATGGACTAACTATATTGTGTGAACTTTAAGAAGTGAATTAGAGAGCATAGATTACCAGGCTATAGAATGTGAGCAGATATTGGGCAATCAACAAATAAGGAGTACAAAGTGTTCATTAAGAATTATTGCAGGGCGGCTGCGGTGGCTCAGCAGGCAGAGCTCCGACCTGCCATGCTGGAGGTCTGGAGTTCGATCCCTGGTGCCCCCTGCCCATATGCAAATTAAAAAAAAAAGAATTATTGCAAATGATCCTAGACTGTAAGCTCTTACAGCTGTCACATCTATTCCTGAATTTTAATTGTTAGTTCTAAATCATGAGATGCTCAGCATTTTGTATATAACTTGGTCATTCCCCAGAATTCTGTGTATCTTTGTGACCACTGACATTCAGAGTTAGAGTTCTGTAGGTCTGAAAGTCAGCATTACCCCAAATAGCAATTGCTAATGAAGCTGAAAAAAATCTGATTTCAATTAATGATATACATGAAGTCAATCTGCTTAGGACTAAGTTAATCATAATACAGGGTAAATGAGGATTTTGATTGCATTTATGAACTTCAACTTCTGTGTGAGACCAAAGGAAGAGATGTTTATTTTGTACACAATTCATATATTTCTGTAGCACACTATCTAATTTGACCTGCATGGTCAGTCTATACATACAATATAATTGTATGAAATCTTGAAAAGCAAATGAGATCTTGCTGTTCTGTACAAGGTAAGGCAATACCCTGATGCATTCCAGAGGAATTTGGGCAGAAAATTAAAAAAAAAAGTATTTGCAAAGTCCCCTTTGGGGCGGGGAAAAATGTGAACATATGGAGATTCCTCACCTGAGAAATCCTCATTTTGTCTCAAAAGTTGGGTACTACTAATTTAAAAATCCAAGCCTCAATCTTGTGGCTTGTCCTCATGAATTTTTTTCCTGCCAAAAAAAACTAAGCCTAATATATATATACATATGCATGCATATATATATATGCCTAAGGGTCACCCTCAGAGAATTCTTTTGTTGCTCAGATGTAGCCTCTCTCTCTAAAATAACTATGCAAATAAACTCACTACTCTTCGCCTCCCCCACACACATATGAGACACAACTCCCAGGAATGTACATCTCCCTCACAACACGAACATGAATCAAGGACAAGTTGTCCCTAGCTCTTGAGCAAAAGGGGGGAAGATTGAACAAAATAAAGTGTCAGTGGCAAAGAGAATTCAAATACAGTTGAGAGGTCATTCTGGAAGTTCTTCTTCTGCATTATATTGATATTCCCTTTTAGTTTCTAGTGTATTAGAAGAGTTAGAAGGAAATACCTGAAACTGGTAAACTGCAATCCAGTAACCTTGATTCTTGATGATGACCATATAACTATATAGCTTTCATAGTGTGGCCATGTGATTGTGAAAACCTTGTGATTGACAAGGCCTCTATCCAGTTTAGGGGAAGATGATTAAGAAAATAAAGCCCCAAATAAGTAAATAATAGGGGGTAATGTTAGGAGATATTTTGCTTGTTCCTTTTTATTTTTATTTTTTTTGAAATAATGAAAATGTCCTAGAATTACTTGTGGTAATGCACACACAACTATATGATTATGCTGTGAGCCATTGATTCATACTTTGGATGGTTATATTGTATGTGTGTATAACTCAATGAAATTGCATTAAAAATACTAGCAATTTGAATGAAAGAGCACTGTAAAGGATGTATCCATCATGACCAATTATCTCACAAATGCAAAGGTGTTCACCATAAGAAAATCAATCAAATGTGATACTCAAATTCACAGAATGAATGGGAAAATCAATTGATAATTCCAACTGATGCAGAAAATGCATTCAACAAAGCCAATGCAAATAACTCAGAAGAATAAAAGAAGGTAACTTTAACAATGTGATGAACAGCATGTATTTAAAAACAATGCTAATATTATGCTCAGTGATGAAAGAGTCAATGCTATCCCTTTAGGTCTGGAAAAACACGAGGATGTACATTTTTACTATTGCTATTCATTATTTTACTGAAGTCCTAGCCAAAAAAAATAGGCAGAAGAAGGAAGTAATATTCATCTACATTAAAAAGGAAGATAGAAAACTGTCCATATTCAGAGATGAATTGATCCTTGATATAGAAATAGAAAAACATTTTGAAGAACACTTCTAGAAATCATAAGTAAACTCGGTCCAATGTATGCTCCAAGATTAAGATGAAAAATTGGTTGTGTTTTGTACACTCTCAAAGATTTTTCCTATTTGGAAGATTTTAAAAGTTCATTCATCACAGCATCTAAAAGGGATACATAGGGAGAAATGGTGGAGTCCTCATAGAAGAGGTGAGAGAGCTGGTCCTTAAGGCATGAGGAACACTTCTCTCTTCATGCAGAAGAGGGGGAACATTACAGTAGAGGGGTCAGCAGGAACATTCTTTGTTGATTCAGGTGTAAATCCTTTGAAGGTGTCCTTAGTCGCCAGTAGAAAGTGTGTGCAGCCATACACTTGGAGTAACCAATTATTCCCTAAGTCATTGGGAACCACTGGGGAAGAATTTGCTTTCAAAATAGGTAATACAGAATACACCTGGAATACAAAAACTGGTCAGGGGTGGTTTTCAGGACTGACTTGCCCTCTTATGGTGAAGAATCTAAGCATTGTGAGACACACCCAGGCCGTTCACACAGTGCATGGAAGGACAGACTGACTGGCCAATATGAAGGCCACCAGTAGAAGCTCTGGGTGGGAAGCCAACAGCATGGCTCCTTTCAGTGGGAAATGTCTATACATGTCTATATCTACTGAGGTTTGGAAAAATATGCTATAGTGAGTGACTTAAAGATAAAATTCATCTCCGATTTTATTTCTTTCCTACAAAGGCAATGCATTTTCTTAACATTATGGCCAATAGTGCTGGATAAATGGGTAGGAGTTTCCGAGGGATGAATAATCTATTTGCAAAAGTACCAAGGTTTTGACCTGCAAATTAATGGATAGTAGATACAACAGGAAGCTTTTCTTTAAATGCCTCCAGAGAATGTGTTTTCATTTTCATTTGTTGTGTATTTGCCTGAATTATTTAACATTTCATCATTATGCAGTGATGGCCTGAGAGGGGTTTTGTTTTGCTTTGTTTCTTTTGTAGCAATTAAAACTCTGGGGTTGTCAATTACAGTCCTTATTTGGCTAAGCCGTTACTCTACCACTTTGCAATGGCAGAAAGATTGTAGTCTATCATTTGTTTTTCTACCTTAAAACTCCAAAAGCTCTGGAGATTCCAATCTTGAGCAATATGTCTTCCTTAGAAATAATTATCTTTAGTATAGTGAATATTAAAACTATGCAATCATATATGCATGGAGAAAAGGGTCTGCAGCATGGACTTGACAAAAACAAATGCTATTAATTCCATGCCTGACAACTTCCAAATTAACCAAGTTAAAAGTTCTCTCATCATCATATCATTAAGAAATCTCTTGAAACTGTGTTGAATGTTGGTTCATTAGACTTTGAAAATTCTTCTGTTCCGTGTTCCCACCACACATAGAGCTGAAGTATGCAAGTTGGTCCCCAAAGCAAATTCTTGTTGCTGATCACTGGCTCTCACCTAATTCTCACCTAACTCACCTAACATTTGCTTGTTAGGTCTGTAAATGTTCTCTTAATTAAGAGCAGATTTTTTTTATTTTTTGTCATGGTCAGGCTCTGGGAATCAAACTCGGGTCTCCCACAAGGCAGGTGAGACTCTGTCACTGAGCCATCTTGCCTGCCTTTTTTTGGCATTGGCAAGTCAAACCCAGGTCTCCAGCTTGGCAGGCAAGAACTTACCACTGAGCCACCATCGCACTGCCCCAGCTTATTTTTTATATCTTTTTTCCTACCTTGACTTATTACAGAATCTATTTCTTCTGTTTGTACTATATCTCACACTTGGGAAACAATTTTGTGCTCCTTTGTGGTGCCATTTAGCTTTTTCTTCTATCCAATGGAAGTAATTTATTTTTTAAAATAAGTGCTAAGTAAATTAGGAAATTCATTGTATTCTGCCATGTTGCAAAAAATTATCTAGCTCAGTATGCTGGAATTTATTTAGTATTTTTTAATACCAAAACAAGAAAAATCACTTGCAAAATGGTTTCTCTTCAAAATGAAGCAGATTTGATATGAGCACATCCCAGATTATATCTCCTGGCATTTCCATATAGCTCCAGAGGCTAGAATCACCCTTGTTGAGATCCACTGGCTGAGAGACTGGGAAGTGGAAACATCTATAGAGTTCCCAATAGTGTCCCAGCCCTTACCTGGATCAAAACTTTAGTCAGATACTTAAAATTTGAATACCACACAGTCATGCAGATTTAGTTTTGGGTCCATAATAGTATTTCTCTTATAGAATGATTTTTGTAAGAATTCAATGAGAAAATCCCTAAAAAATTTGCCAGGCTCTGGTAATGTTGCACAAAGGGATGAATTCAATGGATGGGAAAGGTGCTAGAAGGTTAGAGCTATTCAAAGCAGCAGAGCCCATGAGGAGAAAGAGTGATAAAGCTGGATTCATCTGGAGCAACCTGCTGTCTTGGGAACAGGGAGTGAGCAGGACCCATTTCCATTGTCCCCTGAACAATATCCCCAAGAGAAAAGAAGACTCAGGGGTGAAGGGACCAGGAAAACTGTTAATGAGGGACACAGAGAGAAATGTGCTAATGAGGGACAGAGGGAAATGCATGAATGTGCACCTAAAGGAAAGCTGTAAATAACCCCATCTGTTGCTGTCCCTTATCCTGTGCAGTGCTGGGTAGCTGGGACATTGTTTTACCTTTGGGGTCCTAAATCTGGCTGGGGGACACATAGTTGACTCCTTCTACCTGTCTGATCTGGGGACAGGGCTACAGGATCCATTACCAACCACCCAGGAAAGAATTCAGACTTTCACACAGACCATCTCAGAGCCACTGTGCAGATGAGTTGGAAAGTAAGGAAGAGGCTGCAGGAAAACGTCAGGGAGTATGGGTGCCAAGAATTTTTATCATACATCATCTGAGGTCAAAGCAGCACACCCCAGAGACAAAAGATCACCCAGCTAGTTTCCTTCCATGTGTAAATAAACTAATGTATTTATTTACATTGTACTTAAAATTCTTTCTATATAATGCACAGATATTCAGAAATCTCTGTGAAAGCATACACTGAAAAATGCCTGTGTAGTCTCTGCTTCCTTGAGTTTTATAATATACTGAAGGAGTTAAGTACAGTTAAATAAGTGCACCTGGCATAATGTTTTCAGGGTTACATCAGAATAAGAAAGATACTATATAATACAGTCTTGAAATGTGCAGATAGTTATAGGGATTGGTCTTGGAAGTCCTTTGCATATTGTATGAGGTATGGAACTACATCTCGGAGTCAACATTGGAATTTCAAAAAACAGATCAAAACACAGATATAGAAATTAATTTTCTAAATGAATCATAAATTATGTGTACCAGACTAGCAATGCCCATTTATGTAAAAATGAGTCATATTCTTTATCTCTCACTCATACTAGCTGCATCAGCCTCATGGAACCATAAAACAACACCCTAGTTTCAGAATTTCTTCTTCTGGGGCTCTCAGAGGAGCCAGATCTGCAGCCCTTCCTCTTTGGGCTCTTTCTCTCCATGTACCTGGTCACTCTCATTGGGAATCTGCTCATCGTCCTGGCCACCATCTGTGATTCCCACCTCCACATGCTGATGTACTTCTTCCTCTCCAACCTGTCATTTTCTGACATGTATTTTATCTCCACCACCATCCCAAATATGCTGATGAATCTTCAGACACAGAGCAAATTCATTTCCTATGCAAGAAGCCTCACCCAGATGTCCTTTTTCTTACAACTTGGAGGGTTGGAGAATTTCCTCCTGACCGTGATGGCCTATGACTGCTTCGTGGCCGTCTGTCATCCCCTGCATTACATGGTCACCATGAACCCTCAGCTCTGTGCCCTGCTGGTTCTAGGGTCCTGGATCATAAGTGCTCTGAATCCCTTGATACAATGATCAGTGGCGTTGCAGCTCTCATTTTGTATGCATTTGGAAATCCCCCACTTTTTCTGTGAAATTTATCTGATGATCCATCTCACCTGTTCTGACAATTTCATTAGTAACATACTGATGTATCTTGCAGCTGGGATGCTGGGTGGGTTTCTCTTGCTGGGATCCCTTTCTCTTACTTTAAGATCATTTCCTCCATATGTGCAATCTTGTCATCTCAGGGGAAATACAAAGTATTTTCTACCTGTGCATCTCACCTTTCAGTGGTCTCCTTATTTTACTGTTCCTGCCTAGGGGTCTACTTTAGTCCTGCTGGTTCACAGAACATACGTTCAAATGCACTGGCCTCAGTGATATACACTGTGGTCACACCCATGCTGAATCCATATATCTAATGTCTGAGGAATAAAGATGTAAAAGCAGCTCTGAAAAATTTCTTAGAAAGAAAATCTATGTGCTGGGACTGAGAATTAACAGTGGTATCAGGCCTCAAATACAGATTCAAAAATCTGATTCATTTATCAAAGCATGGAAATAGGAAGTGCCTCTTTCTATTTATTTCCAAGCATTTCATTAATATGTTTTCTTTTAAGCAACTTAAGTTATTAAGTTTTTCTGTCTCTTACATCATTAACATTTTTTATCTTTGTCCACTGTCTTACTTTTCCAACATTATTCTGAACCTTGGTTGAGAAACAGGTTGGAATTTTCAACTTATCACAAGAAGCATAGATTTCTTGAAGAAATATTTCCCCTCAATTGACATTTTATTATCAGAAGTGTTTATTTCCTTTGTATTACTAAAGGTGGGGAATGTCTGGTCCTATGGAAAAGTACAATAACACCTAAGACTATTTATGGAAGTTATGTAAATGAAAGTCTGGCAGTGTAGCATATCAGTTTTGTGCGTGTCATCCCATTCTAAATCTTTGGTTTGAAATATGTTTCTACTAAGGCTAGCATTGATGTATTTGTGCTCCTTATACGAGATCATCTGGTTTTAGTGTCCTTATTAAGTTCCTGTTATACTATTATTGCCCAAAGTGTTTATCATTGATGTTCATTTGCACAGAATACTAAAGAAAAATTGTTTACTAAATACTCATCTTTGAACTGGAGTTAAAGGAAGACACATGTGGATGTATATTTTACATGATATGACCATAAAATCACGGATCATCTTAAATATGGGGGAGGAAAAATTTCGATTGTGCATTATGTATGCAGAAATTTTCCTTTGATGAAACAGGAGCATTCATGTGAATGGACTCTTGGTGCTATATATAAGGGGATATAAAGGGATATCCCACTGGGGCTTGGGCAGGTGTCATGTATCACATACTATTTATTGGATTACATGCTGTTTCAGCTTGAAAATTTCCAGTGATGTCAGAAAACATGATCCATTCTATTCTCCTAAACAAAGTATCTGCCATTTTCCTGACTATTGTGATAACACTAAAGGAAGGTGAAAGAACAAATTGTATTTGCTCTATCATCCCTTTATCTAACTTATCACCAAGATACCCTTCAATCCTCACGATCAGATGTGGTTGACACAACAGTTTGGTTTTCTGCCCACAAAATACTTTGGGTATTTGGGAGTTTTGATTCAGGGTCACCATTTCTTCCTGCAGAAAGATGTATGCCCTTCCAAACTTTCTGACTTGCCTGGAGGGGAACCTTATTTGTATTCACATTTAAGTACATTTAGCTGATGCAAACCTTTATAACAAGTGATCATCACTGTTGATTTCAAATGTCTGAAGGAATGCAAATAATTGGAATCAGCAGGCTATATGAATATTCCCGTGTCTGGCTAATATGAGTCATTTAGCGATGACTGCATAAGAAGTCAACACAAAAGTACATGGCTTCAAATTATGGTTTTATTTTCCATAGGAGACCACAATTTGGAGTTACTTTAATCTTGTTTGGCTCCCATGAGTCTGTTGTCTGTTGTGATTTTCTGGGGCTGTTTTGATTGTCTTGGTCAAGCTCTCTCACCATTAGAGGACTGATTACCTGCAGACTAGGTTATGATGACCTTAGCTGGAACAACTTGCCTCTCCTCCACATGTCCTCTGATTCTCCAGCAGGCGAGCTTGGACTTGATAAAATGGCTGAGCAGGATTGCAAAAGAGAGCATCAGAACCACACTGAGTCCTCTTGAAGTACACTGCCAGTTCTGCCATACTATATTTGCCAAAGCAAGGAAACATCATAATTGCCACCCTGATTCAAAGATGGAGAAAGAGACTCCACCATTTAATGCATGGCGCTTCATGGTAATATTGCAAAAGATATGGAAACAGAGAAAACTGGAGGACTGCTGTCATCCCTGCAATCTATCTACCAGATTATAACTTCCAAAAGAGTTACATTTTAATATGATATTTCAAGGACTAAGTCAAAGGGTGCCATTTTTCCAACTCTTCCCTCAGGATTTGACAGAATTTCTTGTTGAAGAAATTGAGAGTTGAAGTATATGTTTAACGAGAAACTGTGGAAATGCTACTCCAGAACATACCTGCCTCTCGTCTCCAGCTAAGTAAGACAAATATCCATTTTCTTTCTAGATACTACATTAAGTCCAGTGATCTCATGTCTGCCTCATTGATTAGGAGACTTAGAGAATCCTTGCTTCACTGGTGCCATCTTAATGCCTTGATATCTATACTGCCTTTCTTCATATTGACCTCAGCCAGCTTTCCACTCAGTTGCACACAGATTTCATGGACAGTGATTCCTCCTTATGCAAAAAATAACTTCCTTTTTCTTCTTCAGTTTCCCTGTTAAATGTCCTTCATTTTCCCCTGTTTTGGTAGCAATTCCGTGGAGATGTTACAATTTATCAAGGAAATTCTTGTTTCTTTAGCAAAGCATTAGCACACTAAATTGAAGTATTATCATAAAGTATGTATGGAAAGTGACTATTTTCTATTCCCACACAGCTCTCCTAAAGGTGATACAAGTTAAAAAGTCCTAAAATATACCATGAAATGTGAACTTGATTAGAGACAACTTCGAGCTGCAAAACAAAACAATGACTTACAGAAATTAAGGATTTATTAACCTATATATCAACAGGTCTACTTTGAGGTGTCCCACACTAGTCAAACAGCTCAATGAAATTGACAGAAACTCTGGATTCATTAGTGTTTCTCTTCATGTGGTTTCAATTCTCACCATCACAGAACAGGTGCTGCAGTGCCAGGCACTTAATCAATATCCCAGTAAGGAATACTGGGTAAGAATCAAGGGCATGGTACAAATAATTTTCAAGTTGTATCTTACTGAAGATCTTTTTACTGAAGTATAACAAATATATGGAAAAATGATGACATATCATAGCCTCAATAATTTTTACAAATTGAATATACTCCATATAACTAGAACCTAGTCCTAGAAATAGAATATGACTAGCCTCTGAAGTTCTCTGTGTGCTTGAATCTAATCACCTATCTCTTCAACAACAACATCAGTACACACAATTTTAACAGATTACTATTTGTTTTCTATTTTAGTATAATTTTATCCATGTATTTATCCCAAATTTCCTATTTTGGCCATTTTAATTCATATACTTCAATGGTATAAATTATAGTCATAATTTGAGTTTATATAAATAAAACCATATAATATATCTTTTGTATCTGGCTTTTTTCCCTCAACATTATGCCATGAGACAGTCTTTTTAAATTACAAATATACATGTTTTCTTTGAAGCTCCATGTGACCTAAGGTTACATTTCTTTGCCTAAATTGGAGGACACGGAGCAGTTGAGCTTGATAACTTCATCAAGTTCATAAATAGTGAAGGATATCAATTACTGAACAGAGTGAGACTCATAATGATAATGGCACTTAAAAATTTTCAGGAATGTTGACAAGAAAGTCATAAGAAGTTACTGGGCACAGAGCCAGCATTCCAGGTGATCGTGTAGTGCTGGTGCTGACAGAAAGCCATGAAGTGCTCATAAACTATCACAGTTAGCTGTAAATTACCCAAAGTGGAGAAATGGTGAAAAATTACAAAAATTATAAACTAAAATTACACAGGTATCATAGGTAATGCTGGAAATACCACTGCAATTTAGGGTCAGTAGTAGAGGTGAAATAAATAAAACAAAAGGACAGGTTGGAGAAGGCTAAGAACATGGGCCTGTTGAGTTGGGATTCTGGTATGATGGCCAGGCTGATGAGCAGGTCACCCATGAAGTTGACCAGGTAGAATGGATGGGAAGAGACCAGAGAGGAAAGGCTGCAATTATGGTGCCTCTGAAAATCCCAAAAGAACTACTAGATTTCATGTTTCATTTCCCAGGTCCATTTGGTTGATATGACTATGATCTATAGAGAAAGAGCCTGACTTATTTTCAAACAATCAGTCATAACTAGGCTATCTATCATTCAGATTTTATCACAAGAAATTAATTCCTAGATTATCTTTATGAATATCATCCCCTTTCATGGCATCCTTGAGCAATCTCTGATTAAGAATTGCCATCACTATTTCAAATAATTCCCCAAGCCATCATGCATTCTACAGTGTTTATGAAGAATACTTTCATTCATTATAGGAATGCCTATTTAGTTCTTACTTTGCACCAACCACTCTCTAGCAAATTGTATACAGGGTGAAAATAAAACTGTCTATAATTCATTCATGGAAAAAATAAAATGAGCAAATAAACACATAATCATAACATTTTTATTATTACAAGTGCTACAAATAAAAGAGAGTATGTTAAATGGGGAAAGAGGAAAACAGTGAACATGCCAGGACTTTTATCCCACTGTGTTCAGGCATAACCATAACACCAGGTGATATTTCAGCAGAGAGCTCTTAGAAGAGAAGGCATGACCTAGTATGATATCTTGGGAAGTGTATGCTGTTCGGTGGGAATGACCAGAACAAAAGACCTAAGGAAAGTGAGTGTTTAGGATGTACGTGGTCAACAAGGAAACCAGTTTTTCAGGGAAATGATGAGAAGTAGAGTGATGAGAGATGGTGTTAGACATGGTGAAGAATGATGTAGCCTTGCTGCTGCTGAAACTTCAAAACCCAGAGTGTTCCTTTTCCACATTATACTTCTTGCATTTTATATATTTGTTTGACATTATATCCCTTGAAATTAAATGAATTCACAGCTATTCTCATACATAGCTTTGGATTTGAACTCTGTAATATGATACAACTGTTGGAATGGATGAGCTCAGTTGCCCCTACATTGTGGTCTGCCACACTCAAAGAAATACAAACGCACACACATAGGCACAGGCACAGTACTCCCAGGTTTCCTGGGGCCCAGTTAATACAATCCACTTCTCACTTCCATCCATGGTGATCATGCCTGAAGTGAATACAATGAGAGCAGACTTCAGATTATCTATTCAGAAAATAATTAGAAGTGAAAATATGAAATTGAATCCTGCAAACCCCACATGGACGAGTAAACCAGAAGTTTAATTTTGATATGGTCAAGTTCCCATATCAAGGGGAACATAGAAGAGTGTTTAATGAGACTGTTCTGAAGGAAATTTGTCTCTGTTCTGATGGCATTTTATGCCGCGGATTGCTTCAGCCGTGTCGGGCGAAATGGTACACTGGGTGGGTTTGGGGGCGAGCTCGCAGAGAATTAACCTGGGTAAGCCGGAGCCGGCGCTTTCCTCAGCCGGCGGTCGCGAGAGAAGTCTTCACTGAGGCCAAATGCGGGTTAAAGCTTTATTAATACACACCGGGATGGGCCACCCGGGGACCCGAGG
>PVIY010021665.1:0-42096 GCA_004026745.1 Myrmecophaga tridactyla
GTAATATATGTTTATAATTTATAAAGTAATGCAATACTAGAAGGCTACAATAAAAATCACCTGTCTCTTGCTTCAACTTTGCCCAATTTCTTTAATTCTGCTCCTTAAAGGCTACTACCTTCATAACTTCTAGTTGTTTCTTCCAGTATGTATTTCTATACAAATCAATCATCTTCATCCATTTCTTATTTTTTAATTTTATATTTTATCTGTTGATTTTGACTGTGAATAATGAGGCTCCATTCAATTACATCACAACTTTCATTGCAATCTACATAAACATAAAATAATCAAGATAGTTATGATAGAATTTAAAATTTATTAACCATAAAGATTATATTCCTTTTCATATTTTACCCATTAGAGAAATGTATTACTCCTGACTTATATAATAACAATAGCTGACATTAATTAATGTCATTATATGTCATATTTTATATAGTTTATTTTAATTAATTAATAGCTGGCATTAATTAAGCCAGGACATGTACTAAGCACTTACATGCATATTTCATTTAATATTCATCAAAACTAAGTATGAGTTCGTTTATCATCCTCTTTTATAAGTGAAGAAGCTTCTTTCTAACATGTTGAATTATATGCTCTTTATGTGGTGCAGCCAAGTTCCCTGCTCTAGGAATAATCTTGCATAGGACTTGTTGAATAGATAAATCAGGTGACTAATAGAATTAGGATGCCAAGTATCCCTGCCCGGCAAAATACACCACTTTTATATAGATGTCTTTACAAGTAACTCTGAAGTTCCAAACCCTTTGTCAGGGAAAGGAGTGTAGAAAGTTATATGGAAAAAATATCTAAAAGCTTGAGGAAAATTATTTTACTCTGTCATCACAACTTTCAACTACTTGAAATGTGCAACTAAATGACCATAATGCAATGTAACCAGAAATAAAATGAGATATTATTATGCATAAGAGAGTTCAAACATACCTACTGTATTTTAATTCTTTATCCCACATGTTACTACAGTTTGTTTTTCACTATACTAGAGCTCCATAACTTGCATTTTGCTTCTCACAGGGATTGTTTTACACTGTGTAGAGGTATTCAGTGTAAGGTACTTATTATTAGCCAGCGTCATTTGAGCAACAATTTTCTAACACTGCCCCGACTCAGTTTAATGGAATCTGGTGTGAAAAAGGTGTGATGTCTTTCTCAACTTCAAAGGACATATGGTTCATGTATGGTCATTCATTATCTTATAAGTATTCTGAGGAAAAATCTGCTTTCAGTATAATATAAAATTTTGTTGAAATACTAATCTAATAATAAATATTAATATATTTTATGTCAAATTTATACTGGAAATATACACAAATGGCAAGATGGGAAAATATCACAACTAAAAAATTTTTATAGTAGTTTAAAATTTTTCACAAATAGGACCAAAAAATTATTGAGCATTAATTCATAAAACATTTTTCTTTAAATATGAAGAAACTCCATGGAGGTCCCTGCATTTTGATATGGTAAAAATAGTATACAATGAACTGTATTTGAAAATTATATTTTACCTTTCCGAATAAAACAAAGTTGTCTGTTTTCTTTTTCAGGATTGTTTCGATACTTGTGTTTATGTGTTGTCATTGCACAGAACACAGATGGGAACACTGAAGCTCAGTGAAGTGAATTGATTCCATGACCATCTTTAAAAGGAGCATTTTTGTTTTGTTGTGTTGTGTTTTACTCTCTATCCTAAAGGATATTATTAAACATTTAATATTAACTGCTCAAGTGTATGATAAAATCCTCTGCTTTGAATGTCCTAGCTTTATGCCCTATGGCAAAATATTTGCAAACATCACAAACTTGTGTACTGGAAATTTGCTAGATCATGGAATTGGAAGCTTTTTGTGATTGGTCAATTACATAGGGTCATCATGGTGTTCAAGCAATACTGAATAAAATAGAGTTAAATAAGACTGGCATAATATTAGGAGTCCAGGCATACACATAGATGCTACACTATCTTCTGGTTGTTAGCGATTCCTGATAACCTTGGGGAGATGTTGATATGATTCCCGGAAATTAATTTGTGCTCTTGGCAGGCTCTGGTACCCCTGATGAGACTTTAGGAAAGGTGCAATGGCACATTTGTTGACATCAGTAATAAAAACACCTCATAAAAAAATATCAGATGGTTAAGACAATGTAAAGTGTCAGAAATCCATTTCATGAATTTATATAATAAGTACATTTATTTTCAACATGTTATACATTCATAAAGATATGAGCCTTACAGTAACTTTAAAATACTTTTTCCATTTGTGTTCAAAATCAATTTTAAAAAGTTATAGTCATAATGAAAAGTAAGTGCCACTGGCTCTTAAAATAATGATAATTTATTTTCTATGATCTAAAATGTGCACAGATATTTTTGAAAAAGTATTTGTTGTATCAATGATATAACCTCCTAAGTGTGTTTAATGATATGTGATTAAAGAAAATATTTATAAGCATGTTTAAACATTGGTGTGTCTCAGTTTCTAGAATTAATGTGCTATTAACAGCCCTGAATGACCAAAAAAAACCTCACATAAGGAGTGGTGGGCTGTCATATGAATGATGAGTGCACCTCCATGGAAAAAACCTTTTAATAAAATAAGAAGGTCTATGATGTGGTTGTTTCCTCTAGTGGGAATGAATAAAGAAAATTACTTGTAAGTCCTATTCTATGACCGTGATGACAATAGTAGCAGCATTAATCATCATCATCATCATCATCATCATCATCATCATCATAAGAAGTAGAAGGGCAACAAAAATGTATCTATTGATTTTGGAAATTAACCAAATGTCAGGAAATAGGCCAATGATCTATGGATTTTGTGATTTAACCTTCCCAATAATCCCATGAGGTAAGTGCAGAGAAGAAAAGGCTGAGTAACAAAAATATTATGCAAATTGCCCAAGATCACACAATTAGAAGGTGATAGTATATTAAAAAAAAAATAAAGATATACACACACACACAAACACAATAGTTAGCTCTATTTTAGGAATTACTAGTGCTTTTGTATTTAGATACATATATTGGGTGTATTCTAATTATTTACATTGTATTTAAATAACTAGTCTTATTCTGAAGAAAATGTATTTTGTCTGCCATGTTGCCCTGCTTAGTATCAAGGCTTAAAAATACTTAATGGATGATAAGCTAATTCTTATACTCTCCATTTAAATGGAAGTTGGCATTTCCTGGTTATGACCTGCTCAAGGTTTTGCAGCCTATGTAGATATGAAATAATTGTTTTAAGGGGACTAACCACAAGATGGTACTGTTATTAGAGGACTTTTTAAGTTCAGATAGTAAAGTACTTTTCCATTTTCACATGCACATTTGAGTTGTGTGCAATGATCAAAACAAGATGTTGGACAAAATGGCAGGGTTATAGAGGAGTATTTGCCATATATATATTCTGTGGAACATTGAACTGATTATGTAGGGTAAAAAGAGGCTACTAGGTATTAAGAAGTAATGGAAAAACCATACTATAAAATGAAGTCTTCAAATAAAATGAAAACAAGAAGCACTATAACTTTATAGTTATTCTGGAAAGTAAGCTAAAAGACATATAAGGTAAATCAGAGAGTAAAGCAATCATTTGTTTGAGTAGTTTTCCTCAATTTTCATGCATGCATATAATTATCATATATTCTGGTCTCATATATGTTGCAGTTTTAAATTTAATCCATTGAAACTCTTTGGTAAGTTATCATCAAAATAGTTTAAGGAAGTCCAACAATATTTTTCACAGTTTAAAACCACTACAATCATTATCTGTGTTAATAATATTTAAAAACAAAATGAAAGAAAACAAAAGAAAAATCATATTAACAGCACTACAATAAAGAAGAGTGAGGCAGATAATGTTGCCAAGCAATGGGTGTGCTTCCAGAAGCACATAGTAGCCAATAATGTGACACCAGGACTTTGAGAATAGAAAGAGTTTTATTGTCAGGTTGACCCACAAGGAGACAGGGAAGTTCAAATCTGTCTCCCCAGTCTGAGATTTACGGGAGTTTTATATGATGGGAATAAAGAGAGGTGAGAATAGTGACAGGGTTTAGATTTGATATATTATGATCAGTTACTTATGCAATTATCCATATATGGTAGAAAAATGCACGTGACTGGATTTTCTTTGTTGAGGGGACCCTAGCATTTGATTTGCTTCTGATGTCTCTTCATCTCGTAATCTTTGGTTCCAAGGAAGGTGACTTCTTCGCGTTTCAAGGGTTCTCTAAGGGAAAAGAATTTGTGTTTCTGTGCATGCTTCAGTTTGTAATCTGTGGCCAGTTTGATAGCTTGTAAAATAAGCTCAGGAAAGAAAAGATTCTAAGAATGGAGGACATTCCCACAAACCTATTTTTTGGCCTGCCTATGGTTTCAGTAAATACTGCTCAATAAAGGGATTTTCATTTTAAAATGCCTACTCTTCTTCATTTTAAATTTTAAATACTCTATTTACCTTTTGTGAAGAACATTAATCTTATACTCCTCATTCTTTTTTGTCCAAAATTAAAAATAAACACAAACTAGAAACTACAAATTAAATTATCTTGTTCCTTTCTTTATTGAGTTTCTTTCAGCATTTGTCTCTAAAATTCCCTTCATTTATTGTTTGGCATATTGTTTCCTATTCTACTTATTCCTGCTTTATTTCATCCCCATTTTGGTTTATATTTTATTTGATTTCTTTACTGTCTAAAATTTTATAATAATAAAAAATTATATTGAAAATATCACAGTAATATTATCTCATAACAAATTTAAAGTAAAGGAGGAAATAAATGACACAAGAAAATAATAATCTCTATAAAATGCACAGAATTAAAACTAAAATGCTTTGAAAATTATTTTCTTATGTGACAAATGTTGCAGTCAATTAGATTTAGAGTTCTATATCTACACTAAAAGAAAGAATGAGAGTGGGAATGAGTGAAAAAATATAAATCATAATATGGAAAAATTGTTTCTTTTGTCTTTATTTGTTAATAGTGTTTGTCAAATCATTGAAATAATCACCTAATGTAAATTATTAAATGAACAAGTCTGATGAGAGAAAATGGCAAGTGTGTCTTCATTTGTTTCATTGTCATAACAATTTCATAAATCTATTCTAAAAATAAATTATAATAAAAATATCAGTTCCGCATTTATAATAATTCGAAATATTCTATACCTGAATCTCCCAATTTTATTCTTTCCATTCTGGTTTGGATAACTGACTTATTAAGGAATTTTTCAACTTGTTTTCCTGCATAGTCCTATATTTCTCTTGATTTTATTCAGCCTTCATTTCCTCTACATGTTATTTTGCCCAAAAGGCACTTAGCCTTTCCTCTGCTGGTTCTAAATAATAATGGACACTTATTTAGTGAGAACTAAATAATAGTTGACACTTTCAGTTGGTTGTGTTTGAAACCCAACTCACAGTCAGACCTCACTAATCATATAACTTGCTAAATGTGGTTGGCTTTACCTGTGCAAAGATTCTAAATTGCTTTTTTTTTTTTCCCTCTCCCTTTTTCCTACCTCAGACATAATTTCTACTTGGACAACTCTGACAATTTACTATGGCTAGGCTTTCTGCTTCTACTTTTTATTTCTCCTGTCTTTCTGCTAAGTTGTTATTGTTGATTTAGCATTAAAAATAACATCTGTTCATTCAACTGATATTTTCAAGTGCCTACTATTTGTCAATCATATTTCAGTGCAAAAAAGAACTTTATATTCTTTCTGCCCTCCTGGTCATTAATCAGTGCAAATCAGATCCTAAGACATTATTCTTCAAAAGCTCCTGATCTTCTTTTGTATTTCAGTAAATGATGGGCTTCTCCATTAAAATACGAGGCTGTAAAAGGTGGGAACTCTGATTTACTCACCAGCAGTTCTAGCTCATTCTCTTACATTGTTAAAACAAACCTACTCTTATTAAAAACAAAACAAAACAAACCATAAAACCTCTTTTGTTAGCTTTAATTTCACCTGGGCATATTTTAACATGCTTAACAGTGCTCATCCCAACTGAAGTGCATATAAGATGCTCAAAAAGGTAAAATCTTATATTGAAATATAAAGATATTTCAATTCATTTCTGCTGAGCTCAAGTGAAAATTATGTATCTTATATTTGTCAAATTTTCTTAGTTTGCCAGGGTTGCTGAAACAAAGTACCACGGATCAGCTGGTCAAAACAACAGAAGTGTACTGTTTCACAGTTTTGGAGGCTAGAGTCAAAAAATCAAGGTGTCAGTAGGGACATGCTGCCTGTGAACTCTAGGGTTCTGGTGTGGCACATCAGCAACTCATGATATCATTCAGCCCCTGTTTGTGTCACATGGCCATCCTTTTCTGTCCCTGCATCAGTCATCTGTCTCCTACAAGTTTCACCTGTCCTTAAGGGTAGCAGCCAGTGGATTAGAACTATACTTATCCAGTTTGCCTCATCTGAAGGAACGACATCTTCAAAGTTCCTCTTTACGAATAAGTTTGCATTCACAGGAATAGGGGTTAAGACTTGAACATGTCTTTTTAGGATACACAATTCAACCCACAGCACAAGTATTGCTTACAAAGAAACACAAAAATGATAGATTTTTAAAATATAAAACCCATTTTGAATTAATATCATAATTAATCTAATGTGATTCACCATCTTACTTTTTCGGCCTCTGGTATAATGCATTATATAATAATAATTTATTGTAGCAAACCCCCACTCCCCCAGTGAAATCACATTCAGAATTCTATGATTTGAATACATCAAAGAGATGAAGCTGTGTTGAAGAAAATGGGTCTCCAGAAATTTGTTCAATTCCCTAACCCCCGAAGTCCTCATGGTACTGCTGTCAAACTGTAGAGAGCCAGAGAACATGTTAGAAGTCCTTTCCCAGGAGAAATGTGATATGACAATTAAATGATTCAGCGTTTGTTTTGGGGATGGGGGGGGGTGTTTCAACTGCAAATGAGCCGTCCTTAGCTTATATTGTACTGACTAGGCAGAACCATTAAGGCAAAATGACTATAAATACCCCTACAAAGATTTTAGTGATTCAAAAGATAATACAGAGCTTGTGTGAATGGCATTTCAATTTGCTCATGAGAATGCTTTTGAATGCCTTGTTTAGTTGTGTATTCTTGCATAAGTTGTTTTACATAAATAACTGTAATTAAGATCCTTAAGTAGGGATAAGTGCCGAACAAGCAGCACTTTCAAAAAAAAGAAAAAGAATTCTGCAGTTCTTTACTGATAGTGATGCCAGCTTCAATATGACTCAGGGCCAGATTAAAAGAATTGAAGAGGTCTTTTCAGACAATTAGACAAACACTGAAGGGCATCTGAATTTAGTTCAAGATTATTGAACCTAGAAGAAAAAGATCAAGCACTTTTCAGGTATGATGATGCTGTGATAGACAGTTTGTCTCTAGCTCATGTCCTTAGCTTGTATTGGTGACACATATATTTACTATCAGAATGAGATAATTGTAATGATAATAATGTATATGAAAATACTATGAAGCTCCATGAAAGTCTATATAGACATAAAAGTCTATTAGTTGTTGAAAAAATATGCTAGAAATAATTTCTCTGAACATGCTTTGACATTGCTCACATTTCTGAAAGTTGGTGCTGACAAAGAAAAGTTATGTGTGACACATTCCACTTCTTATGTTCCTCCTCTAGGTCTGATCACAGGTCAGTAGCCCTTTTAAAAGACAATATTCTGTGAAGTATCCCTGCTGCCAATTGTCATCATGTATCTCATGCTCTCTAGAGAATGTGCAGCCAAGTCATTTCTTATTAAGTAAGTTTTGATTAACCAAGGTATTCTTTGTCCCACTTATCAAAGATAAGGGCTCTTTCATAATGGAAAAAAAATGAACTAATGTCTCACTGTTTCCTTTTTTCCAAAATGTTATCTAATCATTGATTTTAACCTTCCTTATTTTGGCACATTAGCTAGCTTAAGAATAGAGCCCACTAAAGTGAAAATTTAAGTCTAAAAATAAAACTAGGAGAATTAAATTCTAGTAAACACTTAATAAATTCCGTGATATTGATAGAAAAATCTGAAAATATCCTCTTATGGAAGCTTGAGAGTTCACAATGGAGAAAGTAATACAATTTGTACACTGTGTGAGAACATCTTGGGCTTATTTACTGAAAATCAAAGGGCAATAATATCCAAATAAAACCCAAATACTTATTTGTTATGAATTTCCCTTTTCTTTACGTTTATTACCTTAATTTTATCCATATTATTTCACAGTAAAAGTAATAATATAAATATGTAGCTAACATATTTTCTAGTTAGATTTGAGCATACTAATATTCAATTAGTGTTTATTCATATAGGTACAGAGATTGATGGTATTGGATCTTTAGCAAGTATTAAGTGCGCACAGAAGGAAATTAACACCACTGGAGATAAATTACATATTAAGAGTTTCATTAAGATACAATTTAGTTTTAAGAAAAAACAAGAGTCTTAAATTCTTGCTGAAATTAAATTTTTTGCTTACATTAAAAATTTGTGTAAAAATAAATTGGTAAATAGGGCAACTTGGTAAAAATTATTGTTGATAGTAGATAGTTGGGAAAATGCTCAATATAATCCTTTAGCTGGAAAATGTTTAGTATAATCTTTAGTAGCTAGAAATGCTTATAATAATCATTTCACTCAAGCAGCTTTGTCAAGCAGCTTTGATTCATTTCAAGCCTAAAAGTTCTTGCTGGCATAATTTGCTGTAATTAATCTCTACTGTTTACTCTCTGTTCTTGGTTACATTAATGATATCTTTTCACTGCTCTGCTTGTAGGGATAAGATATCACCTAAAGCAGAATGAAATCCATATGAAATATATATCAACACCTTTGTCCCTTCCAAGGACAAGATCAAAGACCTGAATGGTCAATAGAGAGAGAAGGTTCTAGCAGATAACAGAATAGGCTGGCCAAACAAAATGAAGCAGGCAACCATTACTCAATTTTAATGAATTCTGTGACTTGTACTTAGTTTTGTTTTCTTTTGTATTTTTGCTTTCTTCTGGACCTTTGCCATTCCTTTGTCTGTTTGGAATATGAAAGCCAAAGTCAACTTTCTCACTTTGAACTAATCTTGGAAAGTTTTTCCTCCAGTTCCTTGATGATTCATCTTCAATAAATTCATCTTCTCACAAAGATAAAGATACTTGCTCTTCTGTTTGAAGCAGAATCAAGTGGACCTGATATTCAGGACCGTGTTTTCTGACAGTGACATTACTTGGTGCTTAAAATGTGGGTGCATGTGTGCACATGCTTGTGTGGGTGGGGTGTGTGTGTAAATTGGAGCAGTTTCAGGACTCTTCAGTCATCTTTAATTATTTGTATTTACTTTTAAGAATTTTGGACATTTCCCAATACTTTTATTTCTTTTGATTTTAATACATTTTCTGCTAATTACTTCTTTTAAATAGGCACTACTATTTAAAATGTTTTGAAAACTTCTAGTGCTTTAAAAAAATTCTAAATTTTTAACAAAGGAAATTGCCTGGTGCAAACTAATTTTTGACAAAAATGGTGAGCAGGTGCAAATGGCTTTTCGTGGGTACCAAAAAAAGTAAGAAATTTCAAATCTTCTACTTGATTTACTACTTGTTTTCTTTGTCAGTGTTCTCCTAAAACAACAACATTGCCTGAAACATAAAACTTCCAAAATTCGATTAAAGGTTTTTTAAAATTAATAATCTTATTCTTCTAAACACATTGCTTACATTAAAATATAGCTTTTAAAAAATGTTTGCATAAATAATCACTCATTCACCATTCTTTATTTATTAGTTATTTAACACACACACACACACACACACACACACACACACACACACACACGAAGAGAAAGAGAAATGGGGCAAGAGAGAGGGAGAATAATACGGCACTAAAGAATTCAGGCCAAAGCCAGATTTCCTGACTTGAAATCCAGGCTTCAGTTCATTGTAGTTATATAACCCTGACTAAGTCTAATCATATCCCTGTACCTCAATATCTTCATGTATAGGGTTAGTGGACTGAGGAACAAGAAAGAAGTAAAAGGAAAAATGCAAGCCTTTCTCTCAGAGAACACACAGATTTGGGGGATACAGAATATGAAACAAATAACTGCAAGGGAGGAGGTGTTACAGAAAACTATTTGGTACTATGAAATCTTATAATAAGGGCATTTATCATAATTTTGTGCATGTGGTGGTGTCATTTAGGCAAAGTGTCTCTAAATCTCCACAGGAACTAGGAGTTAGCCAGACAAATCACAGTAGAGGTTGGACTGGGCAGTAAATAATCTAGTTAGAGAAAATACTGCATGACAAAGCAGAGTGAATTAGAAATGAAAGTAATATAGGAAGGAGGACAGGAGCAAGGAAGAGTGAAATTACCAAAGACCAGCCATCAGAAACCCAAATAAGGAAATCAAAATTTAAAGATAATCATATCATAAAATAAAGAATTTTCACAAATGGAAAGGTGTGTTCTTTTAGAGATTATTATAACCTCTGAATTGAGGTTGTCATGCCTTAAAAAGATTGAGTTGATTATTTAAGAAAATAGTTTAGCAGAGGGAATGGTTGTTTGTACTGGCATAGTACAGGGAGAAAAGGAAAACGATATCTGAGTTAGGATTGGCACAATTCCTTATAGATTAAGGAGAAGAAGGCAATTACTGGCGTCTTTGGAGTTTCCTGTTTGAGCAAGTGACTAGATGGCAGTGTTACTGATCTGGTCAGGATGAGCTAGAGGAGATCTCACTTTCAGATAAAAATTAAGTTTATTTTCAGGCATTTCAATTCCCCATTCCTGTTGACATCAGAAAAGAATTCCATTTGTCATCGAGGGATGCCTATGATGTCATTAGTATTTTTCTTCCAGAAATGGATTATAGAACTATACTGTTTTGTGAGCTGTTAGAATACATGTAAAATGCAAAACAATTTTAGGAGTTCTATATGTTTCCAAATGATTCCTTTTTGGAAACAGAATTAAATCAGAATTAATCAGACTTGGAAGGTGAATTAAGTTCTAAATAGCTATTACTTCAAATAGGAGAGATGGACATAATTGCATAAAAGTCTGGAAATAAGAATGTCAAAATATGCATATACAAAGAATAGTTTAAATGTATAAGTGTGATAAAATAAATTATTTTTTACTAGCCAATTATTTTAACATAATTTTATGTTTACAAACTTGTTTTTAACCAAAAATCATTGCTTTAAAAAGTGATTCAAAATGTAGAAGAACCCAAGTTTCCATGAACAGATGATTGGATAAACAAAATGCTGATGATACACAATGGAATATTATTCAACCAGAAAAAGAAATGCAGTTCTGCCTGAATAAAGGCTACCAAAGTGCAAGAACAATTTTCTTCTGAGTTTCTCTTCTGAGAACCATTTTTGAACAACTATTATGGCTACTATACGAGCTTCCACTGATCTCTCTGGCTAAAGTTCTGATATGCTTTCTCAAGGTAGACCCAACTTTCTGGTTTGTTTTCAGACCACAACATTCTGAATAAAAGCTCATGGCCAAATGTGTTCTGGTCAATATGTTTCCACAGATTTGGGGGGCCATGACTAAGATGGTGTTTTAGTTTCCCAGAGACTAAAACAAATACCGTAAAATGGGTTTTCTTAGAAAACAGAAATTTATTTGCTCACAGTTTTGAGACTAGAAGTCCAAATTTGAGGCCTCAGTAAGGTGATGCCTTGTTCCTGGAAACAGTGGCATTCTGGGCCTGGATGCCTGCGATCCTTGCCCTTGGTTTTCCTGTTACATGGCAACGCACCTGGTGGCCTCTCCTAGAGACCTCTTAAGGACTCCAGAAGTCTGAATTAAACCCCAAACTGATTCATTGTGGCCACACCTTAACTGAAGTAATATATCTAAGAGATTTTATTTACAATGGGTCCACATATACTAGAATGCAGACAAAGATCAAAAGCATGTCCAAACTGAAATACACAATTCAATCGACTATAGACGGGAACTGAATTTTTTGCTTCTAAGTCAAAGTCACTGTTTCAAAGCTGGAATACATAGGAAACCCCTTATTGTCTCCCTTCCCACCCCTGCCAGTGCTCTACACCCTTGTGTTGAGTGCCACCTAAGTCTTAGGTGTTCTTTTTAGAGTTCTTGGTATAAGAACTCTTGATTCATATCATTTTCACTATAAAGCACTCTCAGAGATGAGGTGAGGTATTCTGTAGAGCCTGTAGAGGTTCTTGGGGTCTTATAATTTATCCCTTTTTTGTTCTCTTCATTTGAACAATCAACAATCATTCAATAAAACTCCCAGTCATTTTTCCAGCATCTTAAGGTATAAACATTATGATGCCACAGTACTAGATGTTAAAGTTCTTTTAGGATTCATCAATGGAAATTTAGAACTTCAGTTGCCACTTTGAGGGACTTTGGAAATGAAAATATTCACCCTGTGTACCATGTTAGAATCAATGGGTTCAAAACTTCCAAACTTATTTTTTGATACAAGGCCCTAAAAGATAGGAAAGATTGGAAAACCCTAAAACTATTTCCCTCAAGGATATTTTAGAAAAAGCTAATAAAATTATGGAGAACCTAAAAATCCAAAGTGAAACTTCCTTTCCCTTTCCTGACTCATTCCAGACTAGCCGTTGGCTAGGCCTTGTGCCTTAACTTCTCCATTTACATTAGTATTTTATCCCTCTGCATCAAATTACTGCAATAATATCATCTTAAAAACAACGCCCATTTATTATCACTCTGATCTGTAGGTCAGAATACCACTGGACTTGATTAGGGTCTCACAAGGCCAAAATAAATCTTTCCCCTAGGCTGTGGTAGATATGGAAGCACTGGGGAAGACCCATTTCTGAGCTCTTTTGTGTTGTTGGCAGAATTCACTTTCTTGCAGTTATAGGACAGAGGTCTTCATTTCCTTGAAGCTATGTGTGGTTCTCAGTTTCTAAAGGCACCTGATAACCTTGAGGTTCCCTCTCTCTCCATTTCAGCAATGTCACATCTATTCCTTCTCAAGTTTCAATCTCTTAATTCTCCTTCAGTTACTAGACAAAGAAAATTCTCTGCCTGTAATGAGTTTATGTAAACAGATTAGACCCAATGACAAGCAATCTTAACTGCATCTGCAAAATCCCTTCCGATGTATAAAATAACATAATCACAGAGTAACACTGGGGGCAAAGTCACAAGAGCCATCTAGAGTTCTGCTTCTCATTCCACTTCTCTGCAGCTCCTACTATTTCAGCACCTTCACCAGACCTTCCTTACCTTCCTTCATCACCTCTTGTCACTGGAAAATAACCCCTCACAGTGTATAGTGTAGGTAGACATGATGACCCATTTTGTTACTTATAACATTAAATTTTGGTCAAAAACTGATTTGTGTATCTAGTTAAGAATTTTACAAACTCTTATGAGGAAGGATACCAGTTCATGGAAGAATTTATGAAAAGTTTCAACCCATCATCATATAGAAACTAGAGATGAAAAAATAAAGACACCTGGTTAGAAAAGGGAGACTGGAATGAGAAGCAAAACTATATCATATGCATGTATCAAATTTGGCTGTGTGTGAATACACAAAACTAAACAGTAATACCTCCTTAGTTTCTGATCTTGATGCCCTTCCTGTGAATATCAACTGACCAATATCCGATCCTCCAGAGAGGGAAAAAGTAGCACTAAAACTTTAGAGGCTATCTCACTTCTGCCTTCAGAGAATCACCCAGTCTCAGTCAGGGATAAGTAATGACAACTGGCTTATTCACTTTCTTTGTGGATGGTCTTAAATCTCAAATGGCAAATTTATTTCGAAAATAGAAGTTAGGAGGCAGACTACCCCTTTCTCTGAATTAGGAGTTTGCTGAGCATTTTGAAGATACTTTGATTCAGAAAGGAAGAACATTAAATTCTAATTGATAGTTTTTAAGATTAAACATTTAGATAAGACCAAGTACATGTCTAAATCCACTATAGGCAAAGATACTATAGTTATTAGAAAGAAAGGAGTCACTGACAACACAATTACCCTGCCCTAGCTTGAAAGACAGACTCTAAAAGACAAAGGACAAACTGTCTGACTGGCGCCTCTCTAAAAAAGAAGCTGCTCTGATCTGCCCACCATTTCGTTTAAAATGACAAGGAGACATTTCTTTGCAATCACAAATGCAAAATGTTCTATTTGTATTTGATACTGGGTCTACCCTCTCTACCATAAGTTTTATTACCCTTTCCCCATTCTTCCTTGGAGTAACACATAGGCTTTAGAAGACAGAAGCTCAAATTTCTGATTCTGTATTTGTCTCAGCCTCTGCCCCGTCATTTGCGCGATCTCACTAGCTGACATGCAAAACTGTTTGGTGATTACAGCCTGGTGAATATTCTGATTTGAAGATTTAGAAACTTAAGACTCTCAAATGATTGCTACATCCTTTTGATCTCTTTTGTCTTCCTTTTTAGGCTATCGTTTCCCACTGCATTGGTTTAAGAATTTTTATTGCTAATCTGAGATATTTTAAGCTTGTTTTCTTATCCCAATCTTGATTCTCTTGGTGAATCAGAAGAATGGCAAAGTATTTGAAAATCTATTACTATCAAATTTCCCTTTACTACTGACTCAGAATTGAGATAAGACCTACTCTCCTACCTAAAACCAAAGGTAGCAAGATCTTGCCTAAGAAGTTTTGTCCAAGGACTTCTGATAATTCTTATGTTAGTACTCATTATCTTCACTGCGGTTGCTATGTATTAATTGCTTCCTCCCAGCCACTCAATAATCAACGATTGAAACACAACTACAAAGACAAAAGTCACAAGAAGCCACAATGGCTGCCATCACCCATGAGTTCCACCCTGTAATGAATAGTAGCTCTGTAGTTAAAACCAAGATGTGGTCAAGTGACGGGACTCAGTCTCACTGTTAACTGAAAGGGATTCTCGCTGTGGTCCTTGCATTGACTTGGCTGCTGCAACTGCTCCACTCTATCTCTCTTGCGTTTGATTCTAACCTTGTGATATTCTTCCCTAACCCTCTCAGGAAAGTCAACTGCAAAAACAATGTCTGATAAACCACAAGAACAATTCTTCTCTTCCCCAAACCATTTTTGATCAACAATTCCTCTTCCTGACTGAATTCTTGCTAAAGCTTTACAAACCCTAACTTTTATTCCCAAGGTAGAGCACAGAAGCAGTGCTCTGGTTGAATTCCTTCCACACGTTAGCAATTCATAACTTTATTCAGATTATTATTATATTTTATATAGTTGCAGTTCCATTATTCCATTACTTCTTTACTATTATTAATTACAGTTATGTGGAATCTTCTTACCTGTTTCAATTGCTCACATTTTACAAAAAAATACATATTTTTGTCTTATTTCAAATGTGTCTGGTGGTTTCCAAACTTCATATTTATCAGTTTGCTTCAAAGATGGATTAAGGATTCTTTTTTTTTTCTTCATTTACTTTTCAAAACACTGTTACAGAGTCCACATTGCAAAGCATGTAGAGTATCCTGTTAGTCACAGCATATGCAATAGGTCATCAATCTCTATATAAGAGACTTTCAATAATTTCAATAATTAGAAAATATGGATTTGAGAAATAAAGAGTTTTGTGTGAAAAAGATGTTCTGTGTTCTCCTATTTCTACATTTGCCAGTTTGAATCTGTGGTGGACCCCAGAAAAGCCATGTTCTTTAATCCTCATTCAGTATTGCTGGCTGGGAACTTTTTGATTGTTCCCATGGAGATGTGACTCATCCAATTGTGGGTATTAACCTTTCATTAGAGAGAGGGATGGGGTCCACCCATTCCAGGTGGAGTGGAATCCTTTAAAATGGAATCCTTTAAAAGAGGAAACATTTTGGAGAGATTCCCTTTTTCTTAGAGCCACAACAGAGCCCGCGCATCCAGAGACCTTTGGAAATGAAGAATAAAAAGGCCCCCAGGAAAGCTTCATGAAGCAAGAAGCCTAGAGAGACAGCTAGCAGATGTCACCATGTCTTCATCATGTGCCTTTCCAATTGAGAGAGAAACTCTGAACTTCATTGGCCTTTCTTGAGTGAAGGTAACCTATTGTTGGTGCCTTAATTTGGACATTTTTATAGACTTCCTTTAATTTGGACATTTTCATGGCCTTAAAACTGTAAACTAGCAACTTAATAAATTCCTCCCTTTTAAAAGCTGTTCCATCTCTGGTATATTGCATTCCGACAGCTAGTAAAGTAGAATATTACATGAACTGACTTTGTAAGCATCCAATATTTTATCCAGTGTTATGTACAGGGTTTATATGCATGACTTGCTGAAACGTGAAAAATAAGGCTTTTTTGGGGACTGTGGCTGAGTTTAAAAGTTTATCCTATTTCCTTCCCCAAAAATTGTAAAAAGCAATGGTCCCTGCCATAGAGGCGTTGACAGTCTACTTAGGAGAGAGAATTAAAGTAGAGAGTGTTGGGTGACTATCCCAAAGGGGGATTCTCTGGAACCCTAGTCCTGCAAACAGCTCTGTGGAATAAAAACAGAGTGGGTGAGTGGATTTTTGTCTAAATAAATTTGGGAAGAATCAAAATCCATCTGAGACCAATAGACACTGAAAAATTCTGCCAAAAAAAAAAAAATTTAACAGTTTTTAAATCTGTGTGTCCCAAACGTTTGACTTGGAAACTGTTTTAAACTTCTCTTTCCCATGACATTCTTTTTACCATCCAGAGGAACCAGGACCATGTTTCTAAAAGCAGGTTCCATGGCCCACCCCAGAGGCCCTACATTTAAACTTCCCACCCCTATGCCACTCGGGTGATACGACGCCCGGGGACATTTGAGAGCCCGCGGATCAGCACTCCGAGAACGCCACTGGTGAGCTCTGCGAAGGCGTGATCAGGAACCCACCCAGCCAGCTCACTGTGGAGTTCAGGGACGCAGGCTGCTGAGGAAACTGCAGTCCCAGGTGGGGACGAGGGGTTTGCGCTGCATCCCGGCAAAAAGACGTCGGCAGGGTATGTGAAAGAGCACGTGTTTACTGTTTCTGGTTCCAGGAGGAGAACCGTGGCCCAAAGAGTCAGAGCGTCTTCCCAGGTAGGGTGTCATCCGAACCACACAAGTGCCCCATGACTCACCATGTGTCTTAGTTTCCCAGGGCTGCTGTAACAAACCAGCATGAACTGGGTGGCTTTAAACAACAGAAATGTATTCTCTTCCAGCTCAGGAAGCCAGAAGTTGGAAATGGGGGTGTGGGCAGAGTTGGCTACTCGTCAAGGCTCCAAAGGCCCCTCGCCTGGCTTCTGGTGACTCCTGGCAGTCCTCAGGGCTCCTTGGCTTAAGCCACGGTCACTCCAGCCTCAGCCTCTGCCTTTGCATGGCCTCCTTCCCTGTGTGCCCTCTCCTTTTCTTGTAAGGAAGCCCGTCATGGGATTTGGGCTCCACCACGGTCCAGTAGGACCACATCTTAACTAATTACATCACAAAGAAAAAAAAAAAAAAAAAAAAAGCTATGGAAACTGTCCTCAGAAAAATGCACGTTATGTGCTTATTTTTACCTAAAATTTTTCATACAATTTTAGAGAGTTCGCGGACTTCTTGTAGTCTATATATGCTTAGGAACTCACTACAATTATTCTTCTTTTGTCTAAAACAACCACTATCTATGTATATAATGTAATGGGCTGCTATTTTGCAATTGTTTTGTAAGCCAGTTTTTTCTCAGTCAACAATAAATGAACAACAGTTTAAGCAAGTGACACCCAGAAAATGCCCTGTGTGTTCACTTTAACTGATTTAATTAATATCACAATGAATATTTATGAATTTTCCCTGGGATTCATGGCACTATCACACGCAGGCTATTTATTTTAGTGTTCTCTTGTGTGCATTTGGGCAGAGATTGATGAACGTCTTTAGTTAATTTAAACAGAAAGCCTCTTTTATGTTGCACCTTCTTCGTAAAAAGATCAGTATGCACCCTTAGAAGTCCACAGTAACTAATTAAATCATAGGGAAAGTCTGAGATAATCTGGTGGGTGATGTTTCCAATTTTGCATTAAAGATAAGTAAATATTTGGAAAAGAAAAGAAATTCAGACTGAGCCCTCATACCCATATTTACCACTTTTTAATTCTCTTCATCATGCTCTAATTTGACTGTATCAATTATCAAAACTAGTTCAAGAAAATGAATCTAAACAAATGTATAACAGGGAGTTACATATTGAAAGCTATAGTCCTGTTTAAATGACAGGCACTTGTCTTCCCAATTCAAATCCACACTGTTTACTGTCATAATTCCCCTATGTCTGATTCAGTGGTGAAATGTCAGTGTATGAATGGATAAGCCTAGGCAGACATTTAAGAGCAAACCATGTGTTCTAGTTTGCTTGCTGTCAGAAGGCAATACACCAGAAACAGAATGGCTTTTAAAAAGGGGAATAAGTTGCGAGTTTATAGTTCTAAAGCCAAGAAAATGTCTCAGTTAAAATAGGTCTATAGAAATGTCCAATCTAAGGTATCCAGGGAAAGATACCATGGTTCAAGAAGGCCAATGACACTCAGCATTTCTTTCTCAGCTGGAAGGGCACGTGGCGAACATGGCAGAAACTGCTGGCTTTCTCTCCAGGCCTCTTGTTTCATGAAGCTCCCTGGGAGGCATTTTCCTTCATCTCCCCAAATCACTGGCTGGTGGACTCTCTGCTTCATGGTTCTGTGGCATTCTTTACTCTCTCTAAATCTCCAACTTTTCCAAAAATGCTTCCTCTTTTAAAAATCAAGACCTACCTGGAATGGGTGGAGACACATTCCCACCTAATCAAGTTTAATACCACACTTGATTGAGTCACATCTCCATGGAAATAATCTAATTAAAGTTCCAACATACAGTACTGAATAAGGATTAGAAGAAATGTCTGTCTGTACAAAATGGGATTAGAATTAAAACATGGCTTTTCTAGGGAACATAAATCCTTTCAAACCAGCACACCCATGTATGATAGTTAAATCTGACATACAGACTTAGTTTAGCATGAATTTTGCAGTAGTGATGATCAGTGTCAAAGGTGGAAGGTAAAACAGCATTCAGGGCATTGGGAGACAGCATCTTTATCTTAGACATAAGTGTCCTTATGCTGTACAATGACAACAGTCACTGGGATAAAATGTGTTCTTATAAGATGAAATTTTGGCAAATAAAATATGAAAGGAATCTATCTTAGAAGAGAAAGGAGAGTTTAGATGCCCTATCTTAGCAGAAAGAGTGTGTACTATGTTTACCATAAAAACATGCAAAATATGTAGATATTACTTACCCTATTTAATGCACATGGGCCTGCGGTAGCCAAGCGAAATAATGGTGTAATAGTTCTTTCTTCTTTCAATTTCCATGCATATATTTTAGTATCATTCATATGGCATATATTTACATTGGACGTATTTTACACTGGGCAATGTGCTAAGACAGGTTAAGCAGGGTTTTGTTCTATTTTTGTCATTCTTTTTAAAGAGGAATAACAATTTGAGTCTCCCAGAGATTACAACCTAAGGATGGAGGTAGATGCTGAGTAAACACAAAAAATACATTAATTGAAAATTATGTTCGTGATTCTTCAGGCAGTCATGATGGAGTATGGGTACTAGACATGTCCTTCCTTTATAAACACCAAGATTAGGAGACAGAGATCAAAGTTCAGGTAGCCAGAGTCTGACAAGGATTTGATCCTTAATGAATGGTTAACTTAATAATTCACTATGGGTTTTACTGTTAAGTGAGAAGAAACTGAAAACTGCCATACTTTTTAAATAAAGTCAGATTTATAGAGGCATAAAATCAGAAATGGAAGTTTTAGGTGAGAGTTGGCAACTTTCAATCTTTTAACATTTCTGAGTTTTAATTTTCCGGTTACATTCCTCTGAAGATGCTCTAGCCATTTATCATATTCCTCTTACAACTTGGAATCTTGACATAAAACAATAATTTAACTTTAATTAGAAGATGACACAGTAGTTTCACAGTAGCTCCTAGCTATATACTTTGTCTGGTTTTAAAGGCTAAATACTCTGGGATACAATGGTAGAATCTGCCACAATTCACTCCAAACAGCCCTTTCTTTTAAATGTTTCAGCGTTGATATCAGAAGAATATAACAACTTCTTGAAATATAATTTTTAGATGATTACATAATGTTAGTATTATACAGTTTGATACTAATTCATTCATTGAGCAAAGGACCTATAACATAAATAGGAGACACTGGTCCTGCTCTAAATATATTCTAGTAGTTTGACAAATGACAAAGTCATAAATAATTATAGTAATAATGCAAAACGATTCACAGGAGTTATAAATTCTAAGGAAAAAACAGAAGTGTGTAGTTAAAAAAGAGTGAAGGTACTGAGGGCCAATACTTTAAACTTGTTATTAAAGTATATTATGCATACAGTGTGTGGAGATTGCAGCCAGCATTCGTATCACATTTCCTGTATCCAAAAGCCTCCCTCCTGCCATTTTTCCATAAATACTACTTTCTCTGAATACTATTCCAAGGAGTATGTCATCTGCTTTTGCACATGATATAAAATGACTCATACAGAACTTAATCCTTTCTGTGTGATTATTTTTTGTTCAATATTTTGTTTTGGTGATTTATCCATGTTTTTACATGTAGATGTAGATGTTTCACTCTATGATATGATATTCCAGTCTATAAATGTATGAACATTTATTTATTCATTAAACTGTTGGTACATATTTGGATTTTTTAAAGGTTTTGGATCTAGTAAATAATATGGCTATGCATATTATAGCTCATGAATTTAATGATTGGGTGGATTTTAAGTAAACTTGTCAGAAAGTCTTGCTGAGGAGGCATTACTTGAGATGAGATTTGTATGATGAGTTATTCATTAGGTGCTATTGCAGCATAATAAACCATCCTAAACTGTAATCATTTAAAACAAGCACTTTTTTGTGTAAATGAACTCTGTAGTTATTCAGACAAGGCACAATGAATTGACCTGCCTTTGTGCCTCAACTACACTCTATTGACTGAATCAAACTCCCTCATTCAGGGGATCAGGACATCAGCTTCTTCAAGAGGAGGAGTGTCAAAAGTTGGTACTATATATTAAAACCTCCCAAAGTCAGCCAGAAAGGAATAATTAATTAATCTGTAATTAATTAAACAAGATTTGCCTGTTTGAGATTGAGAAAGAAAATCTGATTGCCTAAGTGTAGTGAGCAAGGGGTAGGTAGTAGGCAGAGGCCAGATTTTGTAGGCTATTTTAGGCTATTTTGTAAGCCAAAAAGTATTTAGAACTTATTTTAAGCTCCAGGATGCTACTGGAAAATATACAGAGTAATGGCCTGTTCTTTATATTTCAGCAACATCCTTTTATCTGTCATAGAGACAACGGTTTGTAGGGAGGCAAGAGTTCCAAAAGGTTTTTCAATAGTCTAGGCACAAGATGATATGAACCAGGATTGTGGTAGTAAAAGTGGAAATACAAAATGTATACACATTAGTGTGATCTTTATCAGAATAGCTCTTACTCTTTTTTCAATATTCAACTCTGAGTCATGTTTTCCATGAAAATCTATTCTGATATTAGTTGTTTCTTATGCAATCGTGTATAAATCGTATAGGAATTTCAAAACCTACAGAGATGAAATATTTGTTCAAACTGATAACATTATCATAAATTACCATTTTAGAATACTGGTACTGAGCTGCCTTCAAGAGAAATGCAGACTGAGTTAGATATTGATAAGAATTGAAATTATATGCATGCAAGGTGCTGTTTATTATTTGCAAATTTTCAAATTTAAGCATGTGAAATAAAAGTCTAAAGCCGAATTAAAAAGTAACAATCGTTTTATAGTGATGTGGTTTTGAGCCACTAAATGGATGCATTGATAACACCGAAAATGACTTTTACATCAATCTAAAAGGAAAGAAAACATATGAAATATACTATTTTGGGTGCAAAACAACCAATTTATTACACAAAACTGATAATGTTCCATACCCTGTCTATTTTATCCCAGTGCTGCCTTGAAGCAAAACACTGTCTAAGTGGAACTCTCAAAATCACCCCAAGCCTGTAATTCATCAGAAAATAGTATAACCTTTCTAAACTATTGCTGCCAAGATGAAAGTGTAAAAGTGAGTGTTACGTTTGAGTGTGTTTCTAATGGATAATCATGAACTTACCTCTACATTAGATCTATTGTGTTCTCCATTAATAGTTTCCTTAGCTCTCCTCTTGCCCCTTCTCTGACTATATAATACTTGATATATGCGCATTTATCCCAAACTGAGTTATTCGCAGGGCCTTTCCTGCAATAGCATGAATTTGGCAATAAAATAGAGGAATTAGAATAATAAGGAATATTCCAGACAGCAGTCGATGTAGCCTTAAGTAGCAAGGGAGGGTGAAATCAGTGACGCCCTCCAATATGCTTATTATTATTGTGAAGGCTCTACTCATACCCTACTGAAAAATCATTTATAATATATATGTCTGTAATTTGCTGACAATATCACCTATTTATTTATCACTTTGCTTGAATGGAGCAGACACTTTTGAGGCTCTAGAGAGAAGGGTACAAAGATTAATAAGGTATAAGAGCTGCTCTTTAGGGTCATTTGGAACAGATAGATACATTAATAAATAAGCATAACACAAATCAATCCCGACAATATTCAAGATATATTCAAATGTATTGGGAATTACAGAAGGATAATTTTAAAGTAGTTGAAATGGTGTTGTAAAAAAAGCAACAATTGGGCTGGAGAATAATAAACTGGTTGGAGAGAAGGATAAAGGGCATCCAGGAACATTAATCTCAAAAGTACAAAAGCATAAATATATAAACAATCATGGAAGGGTTATATTTTGCAGCTGATATTTGGTGAGAGGTTTATAGAGAAAACAGAAAGAGGCTGACCATAAAACTTTGGAGAGCACTACTAATGTAAGGTCTAGAAAGACAAGAGAAGTAGATGCTGAAAACAGTTTTGAGAAAAATAGATGAGATAGAGGAGACCAAAGCAGACATGCAGGATAAAAAATAATATATTTTAGAAAGAAAGGTTAATTAAAACTTGTTTCACTCCCTTGTCTATGAAGAAAATATAACAGTGGACTAGAAGACAATCCAGAATAATTGCATGCAAGTCTCCTGTACAGTGAGGCAATGGACAATGCCTGTGCCTTTGGTTTTAGCCATAGAACATTATCCAGTTTCCTCATGCAAATGAACTATCAGCAAACAGACCCTACAGATCCCAAGGCTTACATTAAAGCTGTCACAGTCATTTCCCCTTCACTTATTTACTTCTCACATATCTTGGAGTCTTCACCTTCCATATAGAGCATTCAGCCAAATACCTGTCAGCCAGCGAGTGCTCAATAATAGCTAACATTTCTTGCTTATATTGTTAATTTTATGGATTTGAGTTACCTATTTTTCCATAATGTATTACCAACTTCTTCTGGCATTCTAAATTATTTTCTTTGGATCAAACCGATATTCACTAGAGTTCATTAGTTTAGACTAGTGGTTCTCAAAGTATGGTCTCCAGAATAGGAGAAGCAACATCACCCTGAAACTTTTTAAAAATTAAAATTCAAAGATTCACTCAGATTTACTGAATCAGAGCCTCTAACGGTGAAGTTCAGTTATCTATATTTCAACAAGCTCTGATGAATTCTAAATTTGATATTGACAGACTAAGGTCATCCACTCCTCCAGGCATTCTATGTACAATCTTTCACCAAGCAGGATGTGAGAAGAATATTCACTTACCCATGCCAATAAAAGTACTGTGACTGGTTGGGAAAAGGGCAGACTTTGCAGTCAGAGCTGGATTCAAATCCCAGCTTGGCCAATGTTGTATCTGTGACCCTTGGCATTTTCTCCATTTCTCTCTCTGGGTGCTCTATCCATCTCTCAATGATACTAAAATTATTGAGATCACCCATGTAAACTTCTTGGTACATAATGGCCATTCAACAAATGCTATCCAACAGAATCATGTTTATTGAATTCCGCTTTTATTAAGGTTGTGCAAGGAACAGCCCCATGGGAACCATTTCAGCATCTACTGTCAACTATTGCTGAGGACATTGTTCATTAGATCATTTAAAGTCCCCCATGTAAATTTCTACATGAGAAATGTCCTCAAACACTTGGCAAGGGGAAAAACATAGCGAGGTAACAAAAACTTTTGTCTTGAACAAGCACTGGAACATCTCTTCACAATAGAATTCATAGGTATGCAAAATATTTTAGATGACACCTAAAGAAATATTATATCAACTTCGATAGAAAAAAATGGAAACATCATGCAGTTGTGCATCAAATCCATTTAAAAATATTCCTTGCTTATAGCTATTCTTATTTATTTCAAACAGTAATAAATCAATAATTGAATTAGGTGTATTTAAAATTTTTTAAATTTCCATTTAGTAGGCAAATTAATGCCAAATACCATTACTTCTCAAAGTTTTAATAATATAAAAAAAATACATAGAAAAATGTATACACACATTACATTTCCTAGGAGTTATGTGAGACATAAAAGCCATGCCAAAAATAATACAATCTGTCACTTTCATTTAGAAACTGAGACCCCAAAGATTTTTTTCAAAGATCAAGGTCAATTATTTAGTATTAGAATCTGGCTTGGAAATAATAATCCATGGTACTGTTTCATTCTCACTGAAATGTTGCTAGTTTATGAAACCTAAAATAGCAATCACATAATTATATCAGTTGTTTTATGATATATGAAAATTGAAAAAGGGCAATTAATCAGTTCTGAAATTTCCTGGTTTTACTAAAATAAATTGTATGGATGAGATATAGCAATTTGAAACATCGCACCTGTTCCCTTTGCTTCCATAGCAGTTGAGTGTTCTGTTTTGGGAAATACGAGCCTCTTCCTCCAGCTGGCCAGGAACTCTATGTAACTCTTCTGCAAGGGCATAATTTCTGTTTCTCCCCACTCTGTCCTCACTTCTTAGGCCCTGAATTCTTCTTCCTTTAAATGTGGAGATTTTCATAATTTTATACAATATCTTCATAAAAAACAGTCCCTCCTTTATCCTTATAACAAATGTATCTCTTGAGAAGAATTTGAAGTCTTTTGTACTGTTTTAGTCACAAGTCATACCACATGCATTCTCTATAACATTTCCATGAATCATAACTTCTATTTCACTCAGTTTATGATTTTAATCCTGTGTTTTTTAAATATAGAAATTTCAAATCAAAATAGAAACTTCTGACATATATTCATTTACAATACTTTTAATCAAAAATAAAATCAAAGTTTTCTTAGTTTTAAGTTAGTGTCCCCCTGCACCCATTATACTATATTTCAATAAAAACAAATTTCAGTTCATAGGTTTGACTATCTAGATTGCTTTTCAGTTGCATTTAGCATGTACATTTACAATGATGCCACCCTTCTATTTAATTTTTATGAGATCATCTTTTATTAACTCCTGTGTAGTGAATCATTAAACAATGCTTTATGTGTCACTCATTAGAAGATGGCATTTTTTTTTAAAACCTACTTCTCTGTGAATTCTCCAAAGCATTTGCCATAAGTCATGTATACTTAATCAACATATGTTACTATTAATTTACTTTTTATGACAAAGAGCACATGATATCCCAGGGCTTAATAAAAACTTTTAAATTGCCCTATTTTCATTTCCTAGGCTGCTCCAAGCAAATACCCAGAAATGGCTTAGTTTAAAAAACAGGAATTCGAAAACATTTTGTGGGTGCAGAGTGCAATGGCTAGTTTTTACTTAACAAAAAAAACTTTACACTATATATTGAGTCAGTCAGTGCAGAGGTTCAAAAAGCTTACAGTTTTGAAAACAAGAAAATATCCAAATCAAGGCATCACCGAGGCGATGCTTTTTCCCCCCAAATTAGCTGCTGACAATCCTTGGCTCCTCTGCCACAAGGCAAGGCACATGACAGCCTCTCCTGGTCTTTCCTGTCTCTTCTGGTTTCATTGCTTTCAGATTTTTTCTTCCATGACTGCCTCGCTCTTTCTCTGTGTTCATTTCATTTATAAAAGACTCCAGTAATAGTATTAAGATCCAACCTGTATGAGGTGGCTCAAACCTTAACTGAAGTAGCCTCATCTAAAGGTCCTAATTACAATGTGTTCACATACACAGGAATGGACTCAATTTAACATGTTTTTTTTCTGGGGTACATACAGCTCCAAAGCACCACATTCCACCCTCTGGATCCACAGAAGATATGTTCTTTATATAGAAAAATACATTCCTTCCATCACAATTATCTCAAAAATCTTAAGTCATTTCAGAAACAACTCTCATCAAACTTGATGTGGGTATAGTCTGTTCCAGGGCCCAAATCCCCTTGGTCTGTGGTCCTAGACGTCAAATTATCTACTTCCAATCTACAATGGAGAGACAGACATAAGATAAACATTCCCATTTTCATAGGGAGAAATTGGAAAAAAATCAGGGGTCACAGGTCCCACGCAATTCTGAAACCCTGCAGGGAATACCCCATTAGATTTCAAAGCATGACAGTGATCTATGGAATGACATTTTGTACTAAAGACCTGATGGATTGACAGCCTCAACCATTTCAAGAGCTTATGCAGGGTCCATGCTCACCCTGAATACTGAGGTGATGGCTCCACCCTCTTAGCACAATGGGGTGATGGCCAGGCTCTCCGCAATCCTGATGAAATAAGCTCCAACCTCTGAGTACACTGGGGTGGTAGCACTCTTGCTGAATGACAGGGTGGAAGGCCCATCCTCTCCAAGCACTGGGGCGGATTCACCCTTTTTACATATATGGGTGGTCTTTTTATCTTGGCCCAATACAATGTCTTTGGTCCAGACCTCAGCTTTCATGGTTCTTCCCTTATAGTAATTTTTCCTCCAGTCTTTTACTGTTCTGTCTCCTTTAGTCCAGGCTGACAGTGGTTCTGCTCATACAGATCTTGAAAAAGAATTGTCAATTTTGCACATAGTACCCAGGGGTCCAATCCATGGGACAAAAGAACTTTCCATAGATCTTTCCTGGATAACAGCATTTCTAATCCTGACTTGTACTGTTCAGTTAAACCCTCACAAGGAGCACTATTCTCTTGGGACTCACATTATGTAAACTCATAATTTTCCAAATCATCAGCTTCTAGTTTCCTTGGACTGAGGAGTTCAGTTCTCAGCTTATCCCTTTTCTCTTGCATTTTACTATAGATCGCAAGGAGAAATCAGGTGGCAATTTTCACATTTAGCTTGGAAATCTCCTCAGCTAAATATACAAATTCATCTCTTTCAAATTCTTCCCTCCATCTGACATCAGAACTTAACTTTGCCAAGTTCTCTACCACTTTAAAACGAGCGTTGCTTGTCCTCCAGTTTCATAATACATTCATAATTTTCTTCTAAGTTGTCATCAGAAGTACCTTCACCATCCTTATGTCTATCAACAGTCTCTTCAAAGCAATTAAGGCTTTTTCTATCATGCACCTCACAATTCTTCCAGTTTCTTCCCATTACTCAATTTCAAAGTCGTTTCCACATTTTTGGTATTTGCAATAGCAGCACCCCATTTCCTGGTACCAAAACCATGAAATGGTTGGATTTAAACAATGGGAATTTATTTGCTTAAAGTTTTGAGGCCAAGAAAAGAGAGAGAGAGAAGAGAATTACTTGACCTGAGAAAATGCAACCATAGGAGTAATACGATTGTGGCTTTAAGAAGAAAATGGTAAAGACAAGTATGTGAAGAAGAAAAAGGTACATAGAATATTAAAATTCAGAGAGGACTTGGTTGGATGGAGAGCTGTGAAAAATTGCAGATTTGAGAGAAGCTGAAAGGTAGAGTTGGAAAATTCTTAAGCCCGGTTTGAACTCTGCTTTCCTGCAAGGAAACTCACAACTTTCTGAAAAATATGCTAGATGGCTAGTGGTATTTGTGAAATAAGTCCTTTGCTTAGTTTTTGTCTGCACAGAGACAACTAACATGGAATGGCAGCACAGAGGTGACCATGAAAATGTAACTTTCTCCAAAAATCTTGAATATGGCTTTGAATTTCCATATAGAGAAGAACTAGGGCAATGATAATTCTACCTGGATATCAAAAGACAAGGAGCTCCCAGTTGACATTGGTGTTACTTTAAAAAAAATGCAATGATGACTACTATAGAGATAAGTCATTCAAAGTATATCATGGGATCATATATAAAAATGACATATAAACCAGAATTAGGGCAAAGGATGGGATGGGGAATGAGGAGATGCAAATGGTAATAGAGATGATGCTGTAGAATAATAAAATTGCATAGCTTGAGAATGAAGAGAAGAACTTTCTACCTAAAGGGATAATTTATTTAATCCCTGACATGTATTTTAAATATCTAAGCTATGTCCAATTGTTCATAATTAATTTAATGTCACAATGAATTTTATCTCACAGATCATTTTTCTCTTTCCTTTAATCACTTTCTTAAGATAGTGAGTCAGTGTTTTCCAAAGAAGCAGAATCATTAGGATACATGCATATAGATAAGAAATTTATTTAAAGAAATAGGTTCACAAGATTGTGGAGGCTGGCAAGCCCAAAATCTGTAGGGGAGGTCAATAGGCTGGAAATTGCAGCAAGAGTTGATATGTACAAACTCGAGTCAGAAATCTGTAGGGGTTTGTGATGACCAGAAACTCAGACAAGAGTTGATGTAATCGTAAATTGGAATTACTTCTTTCTCAGAGAACCTCTGTTTTTTGGATCTTAAGGTCTTCAACTGATTAGATGGGGCCCACTCAGATTGTCCAGGACAATCTTTTTTATTTAAAATCAACCGACTGTAGATGCTACTCACATCTACAAAATTCGTTCATAGCAACATCTAGGCAAGTATTTGGACCAAAAAACTGGAAACTATAACCGAGCTAAACGTATGCATAGAATTAACCATCACAGATACTTTCCTAGAAAATGGTTCCTAATGTAAAGATTCCTAGTTCATTTTCATAAATACTCAATTCTCAAATATTTATCAGCAATAAAAATATAGCAGCCATTTGATTGAGTAATGCCTGAAATCATTGAATTTTTTAAATCTATTTTCGTTAGTTTTCAAATATTTAAATGGTTAATCTATTTAATCTCTTTAAATTAATGTTAGCATTTGATAGGAAATGTTGATTTTTTCATTTTTTAAGCAAGATATTCCAACAACCTCTATTAAAAAGGTATGAATTTATTTAGTGTTTGCAATGCCTTCTCTATCTGAAAATAAATTTCATTCAATATAATGTAGTTTATTTCTAGATGTAGTATATTTTATTGATTCATATAGCTTTAATTTGGTTATTAATAAACTAAATTTTTCACGGTGATATACATTCTCTTAAGTAACTAGTACTACTACAGAAGATAATGTGGCTATTTAGTTTTGGCACAGCCTGTAGGCAAAAAGTAGTCATTTTCCTTTGTTTTATCTGAAAACTATTATATACTTAGTTTGTTTTCAGAATTACCTCTCTCCAAATCCATATTTGCTTATAAAGTCACTAGAGTTCTAGTATTTCCATACAATTATGAGACTTTTTTGAAATGTGAATAAAAAGCATACCAAAAAAAGACACATGGCCAATCAATATATGAAGAAATGTTTAGCTTTAATTTTGATCAGGAAAATTCCCATCACTATTACAATTAGATACTATTTTATATCTAGTCAGTTGGCAAAAATGCAGAAGTCATATGATATCAATTGTTTCAAAGATCATCGGTCAATTGGATCTCTTTCAGATTGCTAGACTACCTACAGTGAAAACAATTTGAGTTGTATTGAACATTTACTACCATACAACCCAGCAATCACAGTTCTAGATATCTTGATATAGACCTCTTTGCACACACACACACACACACACACACTTCTGCAACAATCAAAAACTAGAAAAAAATCCAAGTATTTTCTGACAGGAGATCTGATTAATAAATCAAGGTGTATATATGTACATAATAGCTTTTATATAGCTGTGAAAATGAGTGATATTAAACTATACACAACAGCGATGTTCATTCTTTGTAATGCAGTGATTAGCACAAAAGCAAGTTCCAGTGAACAGGATTTTGGTGTAAAGATTTTGTATATAATGCAAAGACAAACAAAATCTAACATTCACATATGTATGAGATATACCTGAAAAAAATGAAGCAAGGAAATGATGAAGATGCAATTTAGAACAGCACTTACTTCGAAGAATGTTCAAGGAGATGGTGAAAGTGAGCACATAAGATATTGGCTATAATTCGGTTTGGGAACTAGTTTGGGGTACGTTGGCATTCATTCTATTATTGAAAATAAAGTAAAATAGGGTAGGCCATGGTGGCTCAGCAGGCAGAGTTCTCACCTGCTGGAAACCCGGGTTCGATTCCTGGTGTCTGCTCATGCAAAAAAATAAAATAAAATAAGTCACAATAAAATAAAAAAGTAAAACAAGACCATTCAAAGAAAATTAGATTAACTTTTAGAAAGGATTTTAATTAAGCCAATTCTATGCACACGAAGTCCTTAAAGAACTTTTTTTAAAAAAAGAGCAAACATGTTCTGTAAATTAGATTGTTAGTAATTTGCTTTCAGCAGTCATGTTGTAACAATATGACTTAATTGCATAATAATCTGATAGATAACTGTGATAACAAATAGGGAAAGAGTGTGGTTTTCAATTGTAATATTCCCTTCAGTATTGAAACCTCAATTCTGAAGTCAGCTTTAGAAAAAAGTACATTAGAAATGTGAAATAATCATTGCGCAATATTAGTTTTATATCTTTGTTGGTATTATCTTCTTTAAAAGGGTACCTTGACTTATTGACATGAATATTTACACAGTTATCCTCCTGACTTGAGTGTTTTAAACAAGCTCCTCAGTAGGATTTTTATGTTGCACGGATATGGAAATGCTCAGCTGGCATTTATCAAGTCTCCCACCCTATAATCTCTTCTATATAATGAACTTGTAAAACCGCTCTGGAGAAAAGCATGCATAAAAGTGATGTCAGGAAGATTTTGTCCCCTTTTTATTTTACCCTAGAGTCAGGTCAGAACATTGTAAATTATTCTAGTCATAAAGTTAGCTTAATAGTGTATTTGGAGAGAGAGAGTATATTAAATGAGACAGAGAAATGACCTAATAGAGCATCTTCAATGCTTGGGAGTCAGGTAGATCTTGGTTAAAATGCAGGCATTCCCTACTATTGGCCAGATGCCTTCAGGACTATAAAAGTTTCAGTTCCTTTGTCTGTCAAATGAGATGCTAATCATATCTGCCTTTTAGGATTGTTCAAGGATCAATATATGTGCAATAAAGCACTTAGATTTATTAGCAACATAAAACAATTAATAAATGTCAGCATTTTATTGTTATTATTTTTCTTTTACCCAACATAGCTGTTTCACCATTAGATTAGGGCGCCAAATATTGCAGTAATTTACTAAGTTAGAGTTTGTTGAATGAAATAGACTTACTAGGGTTTAAAAAGAAAGCAACAGAATGCACAACTATGTGATGAGACTGTGAGCCATTGATTGTATACTTTGGAGGAATTGTATGGTGTGTGAATGTATCTCAATAAAATTGTACTTAAAAGAGAGAGAAAAAAAGCACCATTAATCTTTCCCATCACTGCCAATAACTACATCTAAATGAATATGGGTGATTTCTAATATCTTGCAGGTATTAAGAAAGTTTTATATTTTTTTCAGGTTCTAAAAATCTAGTGCAATCTGTTATAAATCTCATCTATTTTTTTTCTCTCTTTTACTTCACATCTGTAGGGAGTGAAAGGAAAAGACTACACAGAGTGGATAGAAAATGTATATGGTCTTTTTCATTATTCTTTTTGGATTTACCATTAGTTCCCTCCATTTCCTGTTCTCTTTCTGTCACTTCAATGTTGTCAAAAAATGGGGAGGTATGATAAAGGGGAACAGGTCAAAAAATGTCTTATGTTACAATATATTAATGGTTCTTTCCTGACAGTCAAACACTTCAGACTGTGTGTGGTAGCTTTCTAAATGCAGCCTTTCTCACACACAGAAAGCTTTTCAGAATGATTGAGACCCAGTCTTTTGGAAACTTACATCTTCTGTTTCTTGATCACACAATTGATCATTCTTACAGCCTACTGCTTACTATTCTTCCCTTATTCCCTAGCATCTAATCAACCAGCTATACAAACTTTCTCTATTAATGTCACCTCTTGGATGAAGCTCTTTTCAAAATAACTCATCAGCATTCTCCCTTGAGGTCCACAGCTTGCCAGTAGGAAACACCAACACCCCCATTCTTACTTTATCTCTTCCCTCTGAAATCAATAGCAGTTTTCTTCAGACCTTGGTCTTTAGACTTCTTTAGGTCTGAGTGAAAAACAGGTTATATAATTCTCCAAATTCAAGAAAATCAATGTCAACTGCCTTCAAGATTCCCTGAAGCTCACTTTACTCAGGAGCATGGGAGAAGATGCTCACTTCTTCACCTACAGAGAATGGGAAATCAGACATGGACTCTGTACACTTTTTACTCTCTTTAAGGAATTCCCACTCTTGATCAATGTCCTTGACTTTTCTTATAACCCTAGAAGTGGGTGAAAAACTTAGAGTGCCCCACCATATGTTCCATAATTTCTTGGATTGTCTAATGTAAGCACTGTTGTTCCTATTGTTTTTCTTCTGTGAGTCTCCTACAAAAGTCCAGAGAAGAAAAGCCACTTTGATTACCCATTGGAACCTTGTTTAGAGATAAAAGTGACTTGATAAAGATCTACTATTAATAAGCAGCAGTATCATGACCTGACAGCCAATCTTTCAATAGAATATATAGGACCACATGGGAGCCTTCCCATACAACAGATGTCACATGCAGAAATGCAGAACAAGAGCACTTTGTTTTGTGCTTCCTGTAATGTTTCTCTGAAGCAAGAATTTTTTAGATAATTGAAGTTATTATTCAGTGATGTAAAAATCACATTTTTGCTGAAATGTTTATTTTTTTTATTCACTATCCAAATACACTGAATGAATTACACTTTACCACTGGATTTGACAAAGAACAAATAAATTAAGCAAGAAGTAATTTAATGAATTTGCTCTCTATTCAGTAAGAGAGAACAAAAACAAAAGCAGGACTCGGGTAGGTTTTCTTTCTTCAAATCACTGCAGCAATAAAGTATGGAAACTCAAAAAGGAATAAAAAAATTACAGGAACTCCTAGCCCAGATAATATTTGAATGGTTTTAGGCAATGCATTCCTTACTTTAAGGGAACTATCTTACATGCTGTCTTTAAACTTTTACTTGTTAAATTACCATTGAATCTTCCACTTCCTAATGGCAGTTTGAACTCCACCATTATTATCCCAAATACCAAGCTAGTCTCAATTTGGTTAGTATGATTGAACTAGAAAATATATGCAATAAAATAATGATTAGAAAATAAAACATACTGTCGGTCTTTATACACTATTTTGTTAATGTTAAATCAGAGTATTTTCATAATCAATTGTGCATATCCCAATTAGCTTTCTGGTTATATACAATAAAAATAAAGGCTTTAATAAAGTACAGATGTGCTCTGTATGCTGATCTCTTTGATTACTACTGAACAAAGTGTGGTTCATTAACTCAGTTTCCTAGATTAATGGAAAGTAGAACAGGCCTAATTCAAGATCAATCAGATTTATTTAGCCACTGTGTATATACCTGCTAATCACTATTCTAGGATAACAGCAAATATTTATTTTATTTTATTTGCATATTATGCTATTAGTATGTCTCATTGACTATGTTCAATTTGTCTCTCTGGGTTTTAATTTTGAATTTTTACACCATATCTTGATTATTGCAAAACTTGTGCCATTTGATGGGTACAGTTATGCTATCAAGGTGGGATATCTTTCTGTATTGTTAGGGAACCAATACCAAATTATGCACAGATTCATTTCTAAAACATTAATACTTTAAACATTATTTTGTCATAGTATATCAGTTATGAAGCTCTGCTTCAAGAAATAGAAAACTAATGAGACAGGTGGAAATTATTGGCTAACAGAAACTAAAAATTCCAAAATTTAAATCGATTTGTTTCAGTAGCTCAATATGTCATCAAGCGTTCAGTTTCTTTTCAGCTACCTCCTATGGCCTCCTCACTGTTAGCTTTGACTTAAGGTTGATTTCACTAGAATGGCAAAATGGCTTAATTCAGGGCTGACATCAACACACAACACAGAAGAAATGTCATCTCAGCAAGGGTCTTGAAATCATACTAGCTGAGCCAGATAAGGATGAATGTACCTATTGAATTAAACTAATCATGATCCATCTTGAGACTGGAATCAGTCAGCATTATCGGAAGGAATAGAAACCCAAAAGAAATATATCTGGATAATTTTAGATGTGTATGGAAAGAGGAAATGAATGCTAAGTAGGTTCCCAGAAAATATTTACTATGCCAAGTCTGAAACAGACAAATCTGTGATTTATTATTTACAAAGAAGTACCCAATGTCTTCTGAATACCTTTTCCTCAGTATTCCTATCTCCAGAATATTATTCATTTTTAAGCTAACATAATTGAAGTATCATTTCTATGATAGCTTATTAACCTTGTACTGGAAAATCACTATATTCAAATTGAACGTTCCATGAAACTACAAAAAAAAATACTGTGAAACATATTACTGTTGCTATACTTAGATTTTATTTATGTATTTCTAACTTAATAAACTACATAATCACCACTCTCCATTTCATGTATACAATTGCTTTTCACAGTGTATATTATAGTCATACACTAAAGAATTTTATCAATTTCATTCCACTTAGAATTTAATAGCACTTCTTATCCATAAGCAATCCATTTTCCACCCTGACTATGTTTGTCAATTTCTAGAATGTGGTGTCATCATAACTAAATAATAAGATTGGATACTGTTTCTATTTCATTTATGAATGCATTCATTTATGTATAAATTATTTCATCCTTCAAAGGACTTGAAGTGACCATAAGCAATGGTTTTATTTATTGTTATTGCCGCACTCATAAAATAATTGGAGCTGTCAGAAAAATTTGGCATTACTTTTCAGAGTTGAAGGAGATAGTAAAACATTGAGTGACAGGATGATGGCTGAAGATTACAGCTAGCTGACCATTGTCTGTGCTTGAGCAAATCTTCACAAGCTTTTTCTATACATTTTAAACATGTTAAGGCATGTATTGCTAAGTGAAGAGAAGTGCCTGGCTTCTTTGGGCCCTCCTTTTGCTTCAAGAGCTTCTCCAGTTACATGTTATGAGTATGCTTACACAAGTCATTTAAATTTCTGTGGTCCTGCTCATTTATTTTTGGGATTGGGATAGATTGAATTATGTACCCCAGTGAAAGCATGTTTTTAATCTTAATGTACATTTGGGGTGAGAGGCATGTATTAATAGGACCTTTAAAGATGCTATTTGTAGTTAAGGTGTGGCCCAACTGAATGACAGCAGATTTAATATGTAATATTGGAGGCCTTATAAAGAGATAAAAACAGAATCCAGGAGCTGAAGAAGCTCATGCAGAAAGAAGCCAGAGGCAAGTGGAAACAGAAGAGCCCATGAAAAGAGAGGACATAGCCATATGATGGGAGTCAGAGATACTAACTAAGGAACTCCAAGGATTTCTGCCAGCCAGCACCAGAAAAGCCCACAGACTCTGGAATAAAGTAAGCCTGGCTGATATCTTGATATTGGACTTCAAACCTCAGAACTATGAACCAATAAATGCCTAATGTTAAACCAAGCCAGTCTGTGGTATTTGTGAATCAGCTCTAGCAAACTAAAGACAGAAATGGAGAAAATAATAGTACCTAACAATCATATAAGATTATTGAAATGATTGAATGGGATTCTAAAATAAATGTACAAATTTATTTTAAATGTGCTGAAAATGCTGCTTGACATATGATTGATTTAAAAATGTCCATTATTAAATGAGCACAAACTACTTATATTTGTCCTAGATTCAGTTCACATATTTGAAGAATTAAGAGAAGGCTAGTGTACTTGAATTATAGACAGACTAGTAGAGAGTAGTACAACATAGGGTGGAAGAGAAAGTACAGATTAAAACATTATTTTTCCTAAAGGCAAAAGGAAATTATTGAAGAATTTTAATCAGGAATTGGAAGATATTTGGATTTTGAATAAAGCTGTGTGTAATAGGAATAGAAATAGTGTTGGCCAGTGAATTTGTTCTGATGAAATGCAGTAGTACAGGTGTTATAGTTTGTGAAACCTGCTGGAATGCAATATACAAGAAATGAAATGACTTTTAGAAAGGGGAATCTATTAAGTTGCAAGTTTACAGTTCTAAGGCCATGAAAATGTCCAAATTAAGGTACCCAGGGTAAGCGCTCTTGATTCAAGAAAAGTTGATGGGTTCAGAACCCCTTTGTCAGCTGGAAAGGTACTGGTGACTCCTGTTAGCTTTTTCTTCTCATTTTATAGGGCTTCCCTGGGGGTGTTTTCCTTTTGCACCTCCAAAGGCCCCTGGCTGTTTGGGCTCTATTGGCAGTAAGCTTTTTCCAAAATGATCTTCTGCATCTCCAAAAGCATAGACCTCTCCAAAGGACTAGTGACTCTTGTGGCTCTCTCCAAAATGGTTCCCTCTTAAAGGGCTCCAGTTAGCAACCCCACTTGAATGGGTGGAGACATCTCCATGGAAACCATCTAATCAAAGTTAATATCCACAATTGGGTGGGTCACAACTCCATGGAAATAATCAATACGATCCCACCCAGCAATATTGAATGAAAACGTGGCTTTTCTGGAGCACATGGCAGTTTCAAACCAGCACACCAGGTAAGAGGGGATGATAACTAAGGCTAATGTGAAATCAGTGGAGATGTCCAGAGTTGGACTCATCTGGGAGATGTCTAATAGATTAAACCGATGACAGCCAGAAATGAATTAACTTTTGGAGGTGAAGGAATTTGATCTGTTGTCAAGGATCATCTCTTGAAAAGCAGGCGAGCTGATGGTGGCTTTTTCTAAATTAGAGAGCAGTAAGCAAGGATGGTGGTAGTAGCTTTGCAGGTGGCTTTAGGACTGGTGTATTTTGGGGTCAAGGGGAAAACTTCAGTGGAAAACAACATAATAAAGTATAAGAAAGGTTATTACTTTCTAAATGTATAATGGGAACAGTCCCTTTACTTCTTATGTGCCAGAAGTACTCTCACTAAATTGCAGAGAAGATCAACAAGCAACAGATGCGTTTAGATACACTTGATATGTTAAGTACTGTGCTAGGTTCTGTAGATGCAAAAGGAAACATTCTCACTACCTACAGACAATTCACAGACTACTAGGGCAGAGTTTCTGTTGACATTCTGAGCAGGTAATTCTTTGCTGTCAGAGGCTGTCCTGTGCCTTGTAGGATATTTAGCAACATTCCTGACTTCTAACCAGTAGATGCTGGTAGTATTCCCCCTCAATCATGGTAATAACAACAAAAAATTGTTCAGGCATTGTCAAAGCACAATAGCCCAGGTTGAATATCACTAGAGTAATGAAACAAAAAATAATTACACACCAGAGGGGTGTGATTAAAAAGGGGTTACAGGGTTCTCTTCAAGTATAACTAGTGGGGCAAATACTGTACATACCCACTTGCAAGGCTAAATAGGACGTACGTTGCAATGTTTTGAATGACATATTAAACGTGTGCCTATGTGATGGAAACAGACCTAATCTGACATACATAACCTATTTGTTGTCATCACTCGCGCCATTTTAAAACAATGTTCCCTAGTACTTTTTTGTTTGTTTGCATGGGCAGACACTGGGGATCAAACCTGGGTCTCCGGCATGGCAGGCGAGCTCTGCCTGCTGAGCCACCATGGCCCACCCCCCTAGTATTTTTTGAAAGCCTACTTTGCGTCCTGTATGAAGGAAAGAACCAAATATGCATAAGACAAAATACTGTAAATTACAACTTTTGCTTTACCCCAATATGAGCCAAAATAGTCATTTATGCCTTTTTTGGAGGGGCAGCCTGAGAACCAGAGAAGTAGCAACAAGTACAATAAAAAATCTTGGTTTTCTTTATCATAGGACAGTTTAGTTTAATTCTCATCTATTGTTTTGTGGCACTAGCTTTACTTCTTCTACCTCCTCTGGTATAACTGAAACAGCCACCTACTAACCCACCTTCCAGGTAGCCCTACCACTTACTATACTGCAGAAAGTTCCCACTTCTCCTTTCTTAGAACTCCCCACCTCGTGATGTATATTCTGAAGCAGCTTGCTTCATGGCAACATGAGTTCCTGTGTTTGATTTCCCTGGTAGTATCTGCTAGAACTAGTCCTAACCAGTTTTAACCCTGATCTAAAGTGAGCTTTGCTTCATTATAATAGTAGAAATCATACCCCCAATCACAACAAGCTGCTATTTTCTGAACATGTGATGCATGTGTAAGCGTGATTTGCCAGAGCCCATGTTCCCCTTAATTTGGCCCTGGAACATATGTCACCTCATCACATCCTTAGCCACTCCTACAAACCATCCCTCTCCATACCAGATGAAAATCCCCAGCTCCTTTGGCACGAGGAAGCTGACTTGAGGCTTGCCTCTGGTTTCCCTGCAGCCAACCATGCAATAAACACTCTCTTCTTGAAATCCTGGTGTCACAGTATTGACTTTCATGTGCGTTGTTCAGAAGGGCCCACTTGGGAGGTAACATAACCAACAGGTTCCAACTATGCCTGCCTTGTACTTCTAACTGGACTATTTAATTACATTTTGAAAATAACATGAATGTTTAACAGACAGTTGAGGAAAATATTATTGTTGCATATAAATATTTATTTGCAAAAATATAATTCAATAAATATCCACAAAATATCAACCTAGAAAAAATTTCATTTCTCTTTCTAAAAATGTCTGAAACGGAATGATTTCCCCATTTTGACTCTGATAAGGAGTTCCACTATTGAATATAATAGCTGTAGAGGTACACAGAAGCTAGAGATGGGGAAAAGCCACCTAATGAGGTTGAAGTTAAATGCAAGAAAATGGATAGAAGCGATGGTAAGTAATTAGTGGGGTTATAAGTAACATTGCCATATTAAAGGTGACTATGATTGAAAGGAGATGTGTAGTGCCATGTATCCCACTGATTAAATCTACAATTATAAAAAGTTCTCACATGAACTATTTCAAAGGTTTGATGTTGGACAAAGAGTCAGCAGCAGAAGGGTATAGAATGAAAACTAAAATTGTACCCAATGGCCAATAGTTAACAGGAAGACATCAACAGTACCACAGCACTAACAGGGGCAACTGATTGGTGGGGGATGGGACAAGTGATAAGGCGTAGTTTTGATTCAATAGTTGGTGACATTATCTTTGTCAGGTCATTATCTCTATGAACAGTGAAAATTGTCTAAAATTGCGAGTGTTGCTGATTGTACAACCAAGTGAAGATACTGTAAGACATCGTTTCTTTATTTTGTATATTATCAATTGTTCTAGTTTGATAGCTGCCAGAATGCAACAGACCAGAAACAGAATGGTTTTTAAAAAGGGGAATTTAATAAGTTGCTAGTTTACAGGTGTAAGGTTGAGAAAATGTCCAACCAAAACAAGTTTATAGAAATGTCCTATCTAAGGCATTCAGGGAATGATACCTTGATTCAAGAAGGCCAATGATGTTCAACATTTCTCTCGCAGCTGGAAGGGCACATGGCAAACATGGCAGTGTCTGTTGGCCTTCTCATGGCTCTAAAAAAAAGGGACTCTCTCCAAAATGTTTCCTCTTTTAAAGGATTCCAATAAGCACTCCACCTTCAGTGGGTGGAGACACACCTCCATGGAAATCATCAAATCAAAAATTACCACCCATAATTGGGTGGGCCACATCTCCATGGAAACAATCAAAATGTTCCCACCCAGCAATATTGAATGAGGATTAAAGGGCATGGCTTTTCTGGGGTCCACCACAGATTCAAACTGGCACATCCATGATGCCCAATAGATGATGGGAACCAAAGACTAGATTGACTGAGAAGCGGAATGGCAAATGTTTTATGCATTTATATGATGGAATATGGTGCAGCTGCAAAAAGGAAGGACACCAAGAGGCACGGATTGAACTGAATCAGCCTTGGGGACAATGTGTTGTACAAAATAAGCCAGAAACAAAAGAACAAAAAATGCTAAGATTTATTTCAGAAAATACTTACAAGAAAATAGGAGCCTAGATTGTAAGCCTTTCGAGCAACCACATTTAGTCTGAAGTTGCAAGTGTATTTCTAGATTCTGAGACATTGAGCTCTATGTATATCAGCAGGTATTTCCATGGAACTTGGGATATCTTTGTGACACCTAAGACCCAAGAAATGGAGAACTGCAACCCTGAAAGTTAGCATAGCTATATACAATAACAGTTAAAGTAACCCCAAAAGAGATCAGGCCTCAATTACAGATAATAATGAAGCCAATCTGGCTAGGTACATCAGAATACAGGGCAAAAGATGATAGTGTATATAATCTACACTTTCACCTACTGTATGAGACCAAAGGTAGAGAGTTTATTTTGTGTAGAACCTAGTTTTTCTACAACATCCATTCTAAGTCAACCTGTCTGGATAGCTCATTTAAACAACTCAAACTGCTGGAGTACAGAATGGGAATGAGGCCTTCTAATTCTGTATAATGCAATATAATACACAGATACATCTCAGAATATGATGGGCTGATAATTAAAAATTGTTGGTAGAGTCCCTTGAGGGTCCAAAGAAGAAAATATGTGTATATATATATATGTGTATATATATATATGTATATATATATGTTTATATATATACATATATCTGTTCTGTAATTACTTGTTAAAGTGTACTTTGAAAATATATAGCTTTTTCTTTCTTTTCTTTGTATATATAGTTCACAATAAAAAATGTTTAAAAATATCTGAAATAGAATCTTCTTGCTGTTTCTTAAATTGCCTTCCGATTAATCAGCAATGTTGATAAACCATAAAATATTTACTAAATATGTATACTGTGAAATAAGGAGCTAATTTTAGTTAATGAATTTCCTACACTAAAGGAAAAGCTAGATATGATTCTGTAAGGACCTAAGATTATATTGACTGTCATTATAAAGTCCTAAAATTTAGTTTGATAATAAGATTATTTGGATATCATCAAAGGATTTTAAAAAGCTTCTTCTTTTAGTTTAATTTTTAAAATAAAATGAAATGATTGATCTTTTCTGCTTAAATTGTCAAGTAAGATATTAAGAGCAATATTGTAAATTTTAAGGTAAGCAAACACAAATGAATTTCAATAAAGACTTCTTTACTACATCAACTGAAACTATTTAGCAAATCACATGATGCAATTATTAGAACACAATTGGGCTGAACTTTTCAGACTTCCTGGATAGTTTGATTTGTTGCACTGAAGTATTAAACATTTTTAGGACTAATCAAATTGTATTTGCCTGTAGAAAAAGCACATACTCTTTCTCTACAGAGCTCTCTGGACTGCATAGAAATATCTTGTCACATCTTTATTTTAAAACTAATATATATGCAAATCTTTCATTGACTTTGTAAAATTCTGATTAAAAAAGTAATTTAAATGGTTTTAGAAAGCATCTTCTCGATTTCCCCATGTAAATAAAGTATGCAGTTATATTTTTCTAAAGAAGTGATAATGATAAGAATTTTTAAAAGGATTCATTCATTAGAATGAGTCATGACAACTTTCACAATAAGGGATGACTTCCTTCTAGCTACCCTTTATCCTTCCTGATTTAGTTGGTTGGTTTTTATGACTTCTACCCTCAGTAGAAGCGGACAACAGCTGGTCACCTCCATCAGCTCAATTTTAACCATATCAACTCAAACTGTAAAAAACTGAAAGCACAATTGAACAATTATTGTCTTTGCTTCTTGATTTTTAATTGCCACATTATCTTTTTACAT
>PVIY010021666.1:0-42087 GCA_004026745.1 Myrmecophaga tridactyla
TATAGCTTTCACAATGAGACTGTGAATGTGAAAACCTTGTGTCTGATGCTCCTTTCAGCTACTATATCAACAAAAGAGTAGAACATATGGAATAAAAATAAATAATAGGGGGAACAAATGTTAAAATAAATTTAGTTTGAAATGCTAGTGATAAATGAAAGCAAGGGGTAAGGGGTATGGTATGTATAATCTTTTTTTCACTATTATCGTTTTATTTCTTTTTCTGATGTCTTTTTATTTCTTTTTCTAAATCGAAGCAAATATTCTGAGAAATGATGAATATGCAACTATGTGATAATATTAAGAATTATTGATTGTATATGTAGAATGGAATGATATCTTAATGTTCTTTTGTTAAGTTTTTTAATTAATAAAAAAGTTTATAAAAAAACGCACTTAGTCCCCTATGCCATTTCATACACAAACATTATTGAGAGGTGTTTTAAAAACTGAACATTAAAATAAAGAAAGAGCTCTCTATTATACAACTCAATAAGAAAAAAGCCACCGATTTCTTAAAGGAGCAAATGATTTGAAAAGACATTTCACAAGGGAAAAATTCTGCATAGCCGAGAAGTACATGAAGTGAGCTCAACAGCCTGAGGCATGAGGTAAAGGCAAATTGAAGCCTTGTGGAGATACCAGCACATACCTGCAGGGCTAAAATTAAAAACAGTGTCAGCACCAAAAGTTGACGGGGGTGTGGAGCGAGTGGAACTCTCAGACATTCTTCGTGGGAGTGTAAAATGGTACATCCACTCTGGGGGGACAGCCGGCAGCTTCCTTATAAAATTAAGCATATACCTGCCCCACGTCCCAGCAGTTCTGCTTCTAGGCATCTGTCCAGGAGAAGGCAGGCACATATGCACCAAAGGACCTGTTCAAAGATGCTCGAAGCAGCTCTGTTCTCAAGAGTCCCAGAGTGAGGCAGAGTGACATGGGGACCGAGTGGCTAAAAAACCACAGCATGTTCATGCAATAAAGTGGAAAAAAAATCATAGGGCAATCATGTGGCATAGACATGGACACCACTGGTTGGAACTCAATTTGTTATCTGCTTTTGTGTTTTAGCTATTTGAACACAATACATTTAATGTTTAAAACATATATTTTCTTATTATCTTGATCATCTATGTATCTGTTTCTATGGCTCTCATTTTAAAATCATCTTGTCTTCTATGCTCTGTTAGATTTGTTTATGTGCCAGATGTATATTTTAAAAATTATAGAGATATTCAAAACTCTTGATGATGTATTTATGCAAGGATTTAATTTTGTTTCTCACTGACAGCCAGGCACAAAAAATGAATATCAGAGGAAATTTAATTCAATCAAGGAATTATGATTCTTTAAGTTGGGCTTGTGTTCTCTTGAGGATTATTTTCTAGCCACCCTTATTCTGAGTAAAGCCCTATGTGTCCGTAAAGGAAATCCTGGTTGTTTACAGAAGACTCTGTTTTTGGTAGAACATATATTCTATTTGTTATTCCCAAGGCAATTGTCTGTAAACGTTCCATTCTGCTTTTCAGCCTTTCCATTGTGGTTTGTAGAGTTAGCACATGCATTTAAAGAAAAGAGGCTCCAAATGCAGGGCTTAGCTCCTTGGTTCCTTTCTCTATAAAATATTGACCCCAGAAATCTTTGATTACTTGCTATTTGTCTGATGCTTTCAAACATACACATTTTACATTTTTTCCAGCAGTTCTTGTTATTATTGGAAGATTGGATGCAAAATAAGCTAATCCTCATTTTCTAAGAGATAAATGTAATATTTTAATTTAATTTTCTAGCTCAGCAATGGATATAAGTAGGAGAAATTGTCTGTGGATTATGCATATTTTGAGGCAATGAGTACTTCAGTTGCTATTGTCAATGCACTCATATTAAGTCATAATTTAGTCCATAGAATCCTTGACCCTATCAGCAATCCAAAGGATGATTGTCATTGTCGGGGACATGTGTCCACTTGGCCAAGTTGTGGTACCTGTTTATCTGGTTGGGCAAGTTCTGGCTTCTCTGTTGCAATGAGGACATTTGATAGAATTAGATCATGATCACGTCAGCTGTATTCACAGCTGATTCCATTTGTAATCAACCAAAGGGGAGTGTTTGCTACAATGAGTGATGCTTAATCTAATCACAGGAAACCTTTTAAGGAGGACTCAGAGGAGATAGGTTCCATTCCTGCTTCAGCTGGTGAGCCTCTCCTGTGGAGTTCATCCAGACCATACATCAGAGTTGTCTGCCCTGTGGATTTTGGACTCTGCGTTCCTGTGGTCACATGAGACACTTTTATAAATTTTATATTTGCAAGTGTTCCCTGTTGATTCTGTTTCTCTAAATAACTCTAACTAATGCATCTTGGTGCCGGGAGTGGTTCTTAAGAAACAGAATCTTAAAAATGGGTTTTTATGAATGGTTTTCTACTCTGACTGGACTCAGAGACACTAAGGACTCTGATTCCCGTAATCAGGATGACACTCTCAATCCATGGAGTGGGTTGGCAAAAGAGATAGTCAAAATATCATCATTCGATTCTCCAAAAGCTTTGTTTGTATGAAGCCAGATTCGGGGGATAATGTTTTTGACACCTTTACAGAGTTTTGTAGAAATAAGAGTTATAGAGTTGTTGGTTGGTTGTTGTTAGATACACTGGCTACATTAAGGGGTGAAAGGGATGGGCTTAAGGCTTCAAACGAGAAGCTTAAGCACCATCTGAAAGATGTAGACGTTTCTATGAGTATCCTGAAGGAAAATCTTATTTCCTGTAGCCGTAGACTTGAGATCTCTGAAAATCAGACTCAGAATCTTATTGTTAGAGTAGCAACTTTACAAGTAAACTGAAATCTCAGTCTTGCATGGTGTCTGCCATTAAAGTGAGGGCATTGATTGGAAAGGAGTGGGACCCTGAAAAATGGGATGGTGACATATGGATTGATAATGATGTCAGGGGTGAGGTTGAAGACCTAGATCATGTTAAGTCTTCTCTAGATAACTCTGTAATAGTTTGCCCTGAGGACACAACTGCCCCAACTCCAGCTTGCCTTCAAGAGTTGGCCACCCAACCTCCTTCTGAAGGGATTAGCTGTAGAGTGATTAATCCTGTTTCACCAGATGAAACTGCAAATGAAGGCCCTGAAGCAAATGGCTTGGAAGATATTTCTAATTCTTTTCATGACCCTTATTTCTTCCAGACTAAAGTCCCAACAGGCCCCTAAATGTGAGGTACAAAGTATCACACATGAGGAGGTACATTATACTCCAAAAGAACTGTGTGAGTTTTCCAATTTATGTAGACAGAAATCAGGGGAATATGTGTGGCAATGGATTTTAAGAGTGTGGGATAATGGTGGGAGGAACATAAGGCTGGATCAGGCTGAATTTATTGATATGGGCCCACTAAGCAGAGATCTTGCATTCAGTGTTATAGCTTGAGTGGTTAGAAAAGGTGTTAACAGTTTGTTTGGATGGTTGTTTCAAACATGGATCAAAAGGTGGCCAACATTACCTGAGGTTGAAATGCCAGAACTGCCCTGGTAAGGTAGGTAGATGAAGGGATCCAGAGGCTCAGAGAGATTGGAATGTTAGAGTGGATTTATCATGCAAAGCCTGCTCTTACACCCCAGGAATGTCTGTAAGATGCACCTTTTACCAGAACATTGAGAAATAAATTTGTGAGACTAGCACCATCATCCCTAAAGAGCTCTACGGTTGCACTTCCCTGTAGGTCAGATATTACTGTAGGAACTGCTGTCACTGAACTGGAATCCTTAAACACATTGGGGATGACAAGATCCCGAGTTGAAAGAAGTCAGGTGGCAGCACTTAATCGCCAAAGACAGGGTACACGTGGTTATTATAATAGACAGCAAACTCAAAGCAGGTGTCAAAATTATATGACATGCAGAGATTTGTGGCATTGGCTAGAAAATCATGGGGTACCTAGAAATACAATAGAAGGGCAGTCTACTAAATTCTTGTTCGAGCTGTATAAACCATAGAGTTCTAGGTCAACTGAACAGAAATATAACCTGAATTACAAAAACACAGAGCCACGGCCTCTTAATCAATTTCCAGACTTGAAACAGTTTACAGGTCCAGAGCCTCTTGAATGAAGGGGAGGCCAGGTCCATTTGGGGGAGAAAACTGTGCATTGGTGAAAAGGAAATGATCAGTTATTTCGGGGATTATTATACACTGGTTCAGAAGTGACATTAATTCCAGGGAACCCAACATGTCACTCTGGACCACCAGTTAGAGTGGGGGCTTATGGTGGCCAGGTGATCAATGGAGTTTTCGCTCAGGTCCATCTCACAGTGGGTTCAGTGGGCTCCCGGACCCATCCTGTAGTTATTTCCCCAGTTCTGGAATGTATAATTGGCATAGACATACTGAGAAACTGGCAGAATCCCTACATTGGCTCTCTAACTTGTGCAGTGAGAGCTATTATGGTCGGAAAGGCCAAGGGGAAGCCACTAGAACTGCCCCTACCAAGCAAAATAGTAAATCAGAAGTAATACCGTATTCCTGGAGGGATTGCAGAGATTACTGCCACTCTTAAGGACTTGAAAGATGCAGGGGTGGTGATTCCCAACACATCCCCGTTCAACTCTCCTATTTGGCCTGTGCAGAAAACAGATGGGTCTTGGAGAATGACAGTGGATTAGTGTAAGCTCAACCAGGTGGTAACTCCAATTGCAGCTGCTGTTCCAGATGTGGTATCATTGCTTGAGCAAATCAATGCATCCCTTGGTACCTGGTATGCAGGTATTGTTCTGGTAAATGCATTTTTCTTAATAACTATTAGCAATGACCACGAGAAACAGTTTGCTTTCAGCTGGCAAGGTCAGCAATATACTTTCACTGTCCTACCTCAGGGATATATCAACTCTCCATTCCTATGTCATAATCTTGTTCACACAGACTTTGATCGTATCTGCCTCCCACAAGATGTCACACTGATCCATTATATTGATGATATCATGTTGATTGGACCTAGTGAGCAAGAAGTAGCAACTATTCTAGATTTACTAATAAGGCATTTGCTTGTCAGAGGAAGGGAGATAAATCCAACAAAAATACAGGGTCCTTCCACCTCAGTGAAATTTCTAGGTGTCCAGTGGTGTAAGGCATGTCGAGATATCCCTGCTAATGTGAAGGGTAAGTTGCTGCATCTGGCCCCTCCTACAGCGAAAAAAGAGGCACATCCCTAGTTGGTCTTTTTGTATTTTGGTGACAACATATTTCTCATTTGGGTGTGCTACTTTGGCCCATTTATTGAGTGACCAGAAAAGCTGCTAATTTTGAGTGGGAACCTGAACAAGAGGAGGCTCTGCGACAGATCCAGGCTGCTGTATACACTAGTCTGCCACTTGGGCCATATGATCCAGCAGATCCAATGGTGCTGGAAGTGTCAGTGGCAAGTAGAGATGCTGTCTGGAGCCTGTGGCAGGACCCTCTAGGAGAATCACAACACAGACCCTTAGGATTTTGGAGCAAAACCTTACCATCTGCTGCAGATAACTTCTCTCCTTTTGAGAAACAGCTTTTGGCCTGCTACTGGGCCTTAGTAGAGACTGAATGCTTAACCATGGGCCACCAAGTTACCATGAGACCTGAGTTCCCTATCATGAGATGGGTGTTGTCTGACCCATCAAGCCATAAAGTTGGGCATGCACAGAAGCACGCTATTGTAAAATAGAAATGGTATATATGAGATAGAGCCAGAGCAGGTCCTTAAGGCACAAGTAAGTTACATGAAGAAGTAGCCCAAATTCCCATGGTTTTTTCTTGCCACATTACCTTCTCTTTCCCAAACAAGAGTTATGGCCTCTTGGGGAGTTCCTTACAGTGAATTGACTGAGGAAGAGAAAACTCAGACCTGCTTTGCAGAGGGTTCAGCACGATATGCAGGTACCACCCAAAAGTGGACAGCTGCAGCATTACAACCCCTTTCTGGGGTGTCCTTGAAGGACAGTGGTGGGGAGAAATCCTCCTAGTGAGCAGAACTTCGAGCAGTGCACCTGGTTGTTCATTTTGCTTGGAAGGAAAACTGGCTAGAGGTGCTTTTGTATACTGACTCATGGGCTTTGGTTAATGGTTTGGTTGGATGGTCAGGGACTTGGAAAGACCATAATTGGAAAATTGGTGACCAAGAGGTCTGGGGAAGAAAATATGGATAGACCTTTCTGTGTGGGCAAAAAACATGAAGATATTTGCATTCCATGTGAATGCGCACCAGAGGGTGACTTCAGCAGTGGAAGATTTTAATAATCGAGTGGATAAGGTGACCCATTCTATATGGACACCAGTCAACCTCTTTCTCCAGCAATTCCTGTCATTGCCCAATGGGCTCATGAACAAAGTGGTCATGGTGGTAGGGATGGAGGTTATGCATGGGCTCAGCAACATGAACTTCTACTCACCAAGGCTGACCTGGCTACAGCCACTGCTGAGTGCCCAATCTGCCAGCAGCAGAGACCCACACTCAGCCCCCGATATGGCACCATTCCCCGAGGTGACCAGCCAGCTACATGGTGGCAGGTTGATTACATTGGACCACTCCCTTCATGGAAGGGGCAGCGATTTGTACTAATTGGAATAGACACATATTCTGGATATGAGTTTGCTTTCCCTGCACACAATGCTTCTGCCAAAAGTACCATCAGTAGGCTTACAGAATGCCTTATCCATCATCATGGTATTCCACGTAGCATTGCTTTGGATCAAGGAACACCCTTCACAGCAAATGAATTGCGGAAATGGGCACATGCTCATGGAATTCTCTGGTCTTACCATGTTCCCCATCATCCAGAAGCAGTTGGATTGACAGAACAGTGGAATGCCATTTTGAAAACTCAATTACAGTACCAACTAGGTGGCAATACCTTGGAAGGCTGGGGTAATGTTCTACAGGAAGCTGTATATACTCTGAATCAGCATCTGCTGTATGGTGCTGTTTCTCCCATAGCCAGGATCCATGGGTCCAGAAACCAAGGGGTGGAAATGGGTGTGGTACCACTCACTATTACCCCTAGTGATCCACTAGGAAAATTTTTGCTTCCTGTCCCTGCTACCCTGAGCTCTGCTGGTCTACAGGTTTTAGTTCCAAAATGGGGTGTGCTTCCTCCAAGAGAAACAACAATGATTCCACTGAACTGGAAGTTAAGATTGCCACCTTGTCACTTTGGGCTACTTATGCCCCTGGATCAACAAGCCAAGAAGGGGATTACATTACTGTCTTGTGTGATTGACTCTGACTATCAGAAGGAAGTAGGACTGCAACTACATAATGGGGGTAAAGAAGAGTTTTCTTGGAATATAGGAGATCCCCTAGGGCATCTCTTAGTACTACCATGCCCTGTGATTAAAATAAATGGAAAACTGCAACAATGTAATCCAGGAAGGACTAGTAATGTCTCTGAAACTTCGGGAATGAAGGTTTGGGTCACCCAACCAGGCAAAGAACCATGGCCTGCTGAAGTGCTTGCTGAGGGTAAAGGGAACATGGAATGGGTAGTGGAAGAAAGTAGTGATAACTATGAACTTCGACCACGTGATCAGTTACAGAAACGAGGACTGTAATGCTGTTTTGTTCATGTTATACTATTTAAGTTGTAAGACATCAAGTTTTAGAATGAACCTTGCCCAAGGATTTGCACCCTATTCTGGAGAGATTTAATATGTTTCCAGTATATGCAGGACAATTGTGTATTGTCAGGTTAAAGGAAAAATGTGTGCTTTATTGTTTTCATTTGGAAATTAAGTATGATTTAAGGTGATACATATATACCTGCCAAGTATATATGTATGTCGGGGACATGTGTCAACTTGGTCAAGTTGTGGTACCTGTTTATCTGGTTGGGCAAGTGCTGGCCTGTCTGTTGCAATGAGGACATTTGATGGAATTAGATCATGATCACATCAGCTGCATCCACAGCTGATTCCATTTGTAATCAGCCAATGAGGAGTGTCTTCTACAATGAGTGATGCTTAATCTAATCACAGGAAACCTTTTAAGGAGGACTCAGAGGAGACAGGATCCATTCCTGCTTCAGCTGGTGAGCCTCTCCTGTGGAATTCATCCAGCCCATACATCAAAGTTGTCGGCTTCACAGCCTGCCCTGTGGATTTTGGACTCTGCGTTCCTGTGGTCACATGAGACAGTTTTATAAATTTTATATTTGCAAGTGTTCCCTGTTGATTCTGTTTCTCTAGAGAACCCTAACTAATACAATGATGAATTGACCCACATACTAATCACACCATGTTGCTGAAATCTGAATAGCATGAAAATGAATAAGAAATCCATTACTAAGACATGTTTATGCCAGATTGTCATAGAGAAAGTTCATGAAAATGAACTCTCAGTTCATTAAAATTTATGACGGTCTTGTAATCAGGTTTTTTTTTTGGCAAGTTTCTTCAAATCAAGGAAAAGTTTCTGCATATTTTGCCACTTACCAATCCAAAAGGCTCAGTGTTTAGGTGTCCTCCCTAGATTTATAAGTAATACATACTAAATTTGGGGGGTTCTGAGTTTAATCCAATTATTAGGCAAGCTGAAAACTGCCAAATTTTAGTGGGGCTCTTCACATGATAAAGACCTCGGGCAAGTTCAGATAAGCGTATCTGTGACATTTTATCTATTGTCCTTTTGACCAGAAGAGCCAATATTGACCTCAATACTCATGGAGATTAAGATGCTCCATTGGGCCTATGGTAAGCCATGCTCTGGAAATAACAGTGGAAGTACTTACAGATTTGGTATAGATGATGTAAGTCCCTTGTTAGTAAAGTAACAATTCCATTATTGTAGAAACAATTCTTTTATACTGTACTGAAATTAAGTGGAGGATGACATGGAAAAATAGTGAAGAAAATAATTCATAAATACCAACTTTCACCTTGTATCCAAGTAGTGATCATGACTTTTATATATTCTTTCTTTAATTCCATAACCACTCTTTCTTTCTTTCTTTCTTTCTTTCTTTCTTTCTTTCTTTCTTTCTTTCTTTCTTTCTTTCTTTCTTTCTTTCTTTCTTTCTTTCTTTCTTTCTTTCTTTCTTTCTTTCTTTCTTTCTTTCTTTCTTTGTATCTAACATCTACCTAATTGAAACATGAGCTCAAAATAGTGTCTCAGCACAAGAACCATAGACAACTGAATCAAGCAAAATTGTTTGGAGATAATCATTTGAAAGCCTGAAATAAGAGTTAGACTATTTGAAATTTGATGACAAAGAAGGCAAGAGATTTGACTTCTTTGTTTAGGTAGACATTGAGGTGCCCTCAAGTTCATCTATATATTTGGTAAGGAACCTTATAAAGTTGAGGAATGAGTTTGAAGTTCTGGTCAAGTTGAGTTTTGATCCAACTGAGAATAAACTGGTTAAGGTGAAATACACCCTCTTGAAACAAATATAAATTGTCTTGTTGTTTCTACTCATGAAAACAATCACTGAGTATGTTTCAAAACACAAGATCATTTTGATTCCATCTGGCACAGATTCAGACTTTGATGAACCAATACTCCACCTTAACCCAGAAATACTGAACTATAATTACCCATTTTACAGAATTATCATGACAACCCCAGCATTCCTCTCAATCATTGGGCTCTCTACCTCCATGCCTCTATCATCCTGTTAAGGCCATCAACTGGTAGGATATGTTTGGATGGTTGACCTGGGGTTAGAAAGCATATCATTCAAATGAAATATTGTTTTCATTACCTATAGATTTCCTAACATGAAACTCATGATTTGTCCACTTTATTTCAATATTTTCTTTTCACATCGCAAGGTTTTCACAATACTTTGCTGTCTGCTAATTTTCTCAGCAAGACTTATGTTTTCTCCTCTAGGGAATGTTCTAGGGAAGAAAACTGTCCAGGAGAGTTTACCCCATTGAGATTTTTCCAAATACACAAATAAACTAATCTATAGACTGACCCATGAGATTTCTGAAAACTCAAATTTTCTCCCAGACTGGCTTTTGTCTTCAGTTTTTCTCTAGTACTCTAGGTATTGCCTTGTTATGATATCTCTTGCATACATATCTCTCATTGTTTGTACGAGTTAATGGAAGCTTCTAGTTTTCTGTGATGAGGTTGCAGAGATATAGTAACATGCTTTCAATTAGTAAAGAAGCTGCCATAGGTATATGCTCCCTGAATGACTGAATGGATGAAGTGTTCTACTCTCACCTGCAAGAAAGCACTAGCATTGGCTTTTCTAGGTACAAGCTTAATGACCAGCATTTGCCTTTTTAGGTACAAGCTAAATGACTAAGGACTTGATTGCTATCTTAAATTTGCAAAGTAAAGTTCTTTTAGGTTGCTTCATCATAATTGACTGAGAAGAGACAAATTCAAATAACAAATAACAGTGTTTTAAAATTTGCTCGAGTTTAGTTATTTTCTACTAATTAGGTCATGCAAACACCTAATCTTTGTTTTTCTTTGAACATATTTTCCAAGGAAATGAGAATTTCAACTATCTTTGCACATAAAATAATGATATTTTATTTAATATATTTATATTCTAAGCATTCACTTTGGATAATTTCACACTTCATGTTTATCTGAAAGACTGAAATGGTTGGAAACCAGTGTGGAAATATGGAAAGTACAGCCACTTGAAACTATTTCTAGATCCGCTGAACAGCTGTATATTGTCATCTGTACTGTGGTCACAGATACACAGATACATTAGGCATCAAGTTACCTTCAGTGAAACAATAACTGATTTTTCAGGACCAAGGAAATGACCCAAGAGGTGAGTTCTTGAAAAAGCAAGCAAAGGATACCCAGTGAAAATTCATGTGATATAATGAAGTGTAGTAGATATCTTACATATATTTCCATTGGAGGAAGTCATAGTTTCGAAAATTAGCTCACAAAACACAGAAATTAACCAGAATAAAAATATATACTTGGTTTTATCATTACAGCCTGACATCTTTTTTGTCTATTTTGCAAAATAATGAAAGAAATGTTATGCATTATGAATAAGCCAATGGCTAATAATCTTGGGTTATATCATATTTTTAAAAATACATGAACAAATATTTATAATTTTTAAAACATATTTGAATTAAGAAATCCAATTGTATATCATATAAAATGTGATAGGGTACAAAGGAACAAATTCCTATTATGTTCTAGAAGGTTGATGTGGACTTCCATGTGTAAATCTTGTAAAATTATGACATCAACCTTCTTATGATATATACTAAAGAAACTTGTGAACAGGGTACTATCTTGTCTACTGTCATAACAATTTATGAAACTGTAGTTGTAATGAACTATGAAAGGTATTTTTTGCTACTATGGGATTTTGATTTGCTTTATTTTAAAAGCAATGTTCTTAAGAAACTGTGTTAAATTATTTTTTTCTAAAAAGAGTTTTAATTAAAAGGTGTAAGCTGAAGGCCTAGTAATATTTCAATTTTTATAGTATCAAAATTTTGATGATTGAAACTATAGGGGATAATTTACATTCAACTTTTTACAAGCACTTAATTTAACTGACCAACAGAATATTTTTCTGTTGAAATGTAATGAGTAGGGCACTAGATCTTCAGAAAACAGGAAGTAAAAAGAGAAAAAGAATTGGATATAGATTACTTTATATCCTTATGTTCCTCAACAGAAGTGCTTTATCCATCATTCTTCTCTGTTGTTCAAGTTTGTTCATTACCAGACCTAAGAAATGAGGAATCAATATTCCTCCTTTTGAATTTCCTTTTCCTTTCTTTTCTTTCCTTTTCTACATCTTGCTCTGGTATACATGCTGTGGCTCCCAAAGAAGCTTCTTGGGCAAGCTGAGGAAGACTCAGGTGGCTGAGCTTCTAGCACTCCCTCAGTAAAATAAATTTTTCTGAAGAAGTCTCTTTTTAAATAATACTAGCCTTGCTTCATTACACTAATATTCTTGTTACTTGTGATACTCATTTCTTTAATAAAATTTGTGTTTCCTGATTTGGTCTTTTCTTTCTTTCATTTTCTACTCTTTAGCTCCTGTGTGATGCATGAGATCAATTTTTTTCTGTTCTTCTGCTTGCGTCTAGAAACACAAATACCAACACAGGTAAAGATTATTACTCACATACAATAAAACATATAATCCTTGAGATGTACAATTTTCTCCGATGCCCAAAAAGGGGTTCTTGATTGATAAGTATAATTTTCCTTCTATCCTTGATTATGTCTATAATTCTTACTACATTGCCAGAGATCTTCATGATTTGTTCTGATTCAACGTTCATAGTGAAGCTTTCAAAAAAATAATATTAGCATTCATTTACTGAGTTTACCAAATGCCAGGCAGTGTTCTGGTCACTTTGTATGGCATCACACAATAACTCCAAGATTTAAGGACATTAATTTTCCTATTTTACAAATGATGGAACTGAAGCACAGAGAGGTCTATCAATTTTTCCAAGGCCCCCTAGTAAGTGGTGAAGTTAGGATTCCAACCCAGGCAGTGTGACTCCAGGTCCACAGTATTCACCACTGCACTGTGCTCTTTCTCCAGGATGTGTCAGTTCTTAAATAGGTACACAAGTACTGAGTGTCTTGTAATGATTATATGATCACTGAAATGATTGTGTTACTTACAATTAGATAGCCAGTATTAAAACTTGGAAATTGTTATGTAATTATAATATATGAAAAAAGAAAAAAGTTAGCATAACAGAATACAGTGGAGCTGCACTGATAATTTAAATAGTTAAACTAAAAGGAGTCTGAGATTGCCTAGTTCAACTTCTTTAATTTCCAATGAGTAAGATGAGAAAGCTTTGTGATTACATTTTGAAAATGGCTCAAACTCATGCTTTCTTACACTGAGCTTAAACATCTCCTCATGTGTGGTTGTTTTTGGAATATAGTCATTGAAGATCTATTTTGAACACTCTCAATGCCTAAGAAGGATTATAATTAAAAATATGTCCTATTTTCTGCTATCTTTATTTTTAGTATCTATTTTCTCCCCTATTACTACCTAGATCACTCCACATGTTTTGAAAAAAATACTAGATGCTGATTTACTTGTTGGTGATAGATATTTCATTTAAGTTCCATTCAGAATATTTGCTGAAAGCCTTGATAGTATATGTAAGTGTGTTAAGATTTGTGGAACAGGGAAAGATGAAATAAAGAGAACTACAATTCCTTAAGAAGCTGATAGACAATTATATGTCTTATACTTGTTGCAGAGAATCCATTCTCTTGAGATTTAATAAGAGATTTATGGAAATTGAATGATCTTTAAGACATGAATATCTGAAATTCTAACAGTGGACTATCACAGTACTGAGCAAGATTTCCAAAGCATGCATTATTTTTGGTGGTACATACACATATAGTGAAGAAACTCACCACAAGTACTTCCAACTCAAAGAACTGGCTCTCTACCAATTTGTCTGTTTAGAGTTTATTTTCTATACCAAAGAGTACTTTCTTGAAAGCAGGAACCCTTTTCCTTTTCATCATTTCTGACTTCTGTGTCTAGAGTTGCATAAATAAGGGATTATTAAGAGTATGGATGATGTCTGGGCTTTTAGCTTCTTTTCTGTATAGAAAATCACTAAGTCTTTGAGACAGAACCTCTTACATGTAGGTCTAAGCAAGTCATCTGGGTGGAAATAGAATTCTCAAAGGTGTTGTTGGACTCTTTGGAAGATGAGTTTAATAAACATTTATAGAACCTTTATTTTGTGTAGGCCACTGTGTAGCAACCAGAGAAGATCTGCTTAATGGCATAATAAATGCTTTTGTAGCCACGTTCCCAATTTCTTTTCAGATCCTGGTCCTCCAATCTCTCCTCTCTGAAAGAGGTCTTGTAGAAAGGTAAACGGGACACACTAACAATGTAACAGAATTCATCCTTCTGGGCCTTACTCAGAATCCTGAGGGGCAAAAAGCATTATTTGTCATGTTTTTACTCATCTACATTGTGACTGTGGTGGGCAATCTGCTCATTTTGGTGACTGTTATTGCCAGCTCCTCTCTGGGCTCACCCATGTACTTCTTCTTTGCCTATCTTTCACTCATGGATGCTGCTTATTCCACTACAATTTCTCCCAGAATGATTTCAGATTTACTCTTTGACAAAAAGATGACTTCCTTTGATGCTTGTATGGGCCAGCTCTTCATAGAACACCTCTTTGGAGGTGCTGAGGCCTTCCTCCTGATGGTGATGGCCTATGATCACTACATGGCCATCTGTAAACCCCTGCACTACCTGGCCACCATGAGTCAGCACACCTGCATCTCACTGCTGTTGGTGGCCTGTGCTGGGGGCCTTGTGCACTCTGTGGTTCAGCTTCACTTTGTGCACAGCCTCCCCTTTTGTGGTCCCAATGTCATCGACCACTTCCTCTGTGACATGTACCCATTACTAGAGCTCGCCTGCACTGACACCTACTTTATAGGTCTCACCGTTGTTGGCAATGGTGGTGCAATCTGTGTGGTCATCTTCACCCTTCTGCTCATCGCCTATGGGGTCATCCTCAGCTCTCTGAAGACTCACAGTCAGGAAGGGAGGTGCAAAGCCTTGTCTACCTGCAGCTCCCACATTGTGGTGGTGATCCTTTACTTTGTGCCCTGCATTTTCACGTATGTTAGACCTGTTTCTAACTTTCCCATTGATAAATCTGTTAGTGTGTTTTTTACAGTTATCACTCCCATGTTGAATCCTTTAATATATACCTTGAGAAATTCTGAGATGAAAAATGCTATGGGAAAACTCTGGTGTAAAAAGTTAACTCTAGGTAGAGAAAGAATGTGTCATCCACACTGAATGAGTCCATTGCTAATTCTAAAGAGAAACAGGCAGTGAATTCTCACAATGGGTGACTTAGTCAAATCAGTGGATTCTCTGAAGAGCAGTCTCTATTTTAATGCTAAAGCATCTAAAATGAGTAAATTATTCTTTGAGGTTAGAATTAATCAAATAGAGAAATCCTGGAGGTTGAATAAAAGGTGCAGGTATTTGTCCTGTTTTAAGTAAAAATAAAAGTAAGCTCACAATACAGCTTTATTTTTTTTCAGTTTATAATGAAATGTGACTTAGAAGAAAGTACTCTTTCACTTTTAAAATATTAAATCAAGTTACTTTTGAAGGTTTAATATCATCTCAATTTGGCTAACAACAAATTTCTGAAGCCCAGAGAATGTGTACTTGAAAAGTTTCCATGATCTTTATTCTATGAGCACAGCAGTTTTCTTTAGCTGCGTCCTGTATTTTGTGGTTCAGATTAGCTCTGCTCCTCAGCTCAGTGTCTGTGCATTTGCATTTCAGAATTTGGCCAGAAAATGATGATAGTGTGCTTGATTATCAGTGAGCAGTGTTGTCCAATGGGCTGTGTTTGGTGATGAAAACCATTTCTAGGTCTTTATTAAGCAGAAATAATGTTTAGTTTAAAACCATACTTATCCCTGATGTTAGCATATTTTTATGTTTTCCCTCACTTATTATTATGTGCATTTTTACTAATATTATGTGCACTAATTATTATGTGCACATAATATTATGTGTAAAAAATGCACATAATAATTACTATTGAAGTTGACTGTGTTTTCATGTTTAATGGACTTTCATTATTTTCCTTCTTCTATCAAATTTGAATTTGTGTTTTTGCCAATTTTTCTGCTGGATTGTCTTCTTTCTATTATTTTTAATTTATTGCAGACTTTTAGGTATCTTTGTAGTAATTATATACATATAAAAATATGGTTTTAACTTATTTAACATAGACCTGCTTTTGACTCCCAAATATGGAGACAGATATGGGATAAAATGTGCTATTTTTCATAAGCAGTATGTTCCCTAGGAGTTGAATTAAACTTAAGTAGTTTTTACTTGTAGACATAAGGATAATTTGTTCGATTAAAACATTTTATTTTTCAATTTTATTTTGAAATTATTTTTTCTCAGTATACTAGAACATCTACTAAGCATGAAATTTGAAAATTGTTTTCAGTGTAATCTGGAATATCATCTCTACTAGAATACTATCAAAAACATCAAAACTCCCTGCCTGCATCTCCCTGACCCATTCCTCTGCCTCTCCCCAGAGGTAATCCTAATTCAGAGATTTTTGTTAATCATAATTAAAAATAGTTTAACCCTATATACATGTATCATTAAATTATTTTGTTTAAATTTTCCCATTCTTTGCCTTTATTAAAATTATGTTTCCTGTCTCTTCTTTTCAACATTCCATGTTAGCTTCCATGATATGATTGATTACTGCATTACCCCAGTCCAAAAACACCTCACACTATAGAATTCTGTGGTGTGAATCCACCACAGACTCTGTGCCTGTCCTCCACCAGTGCTCTTTGGGTGGTTTCATGGCTTTGTTATTGTACACACAACACTGCACATCCTGAAATAAGTTACTTTGTGCTAAATAGGGAGCTTACATGTTCACTTTTGCAAAAGGCTTCATTTTTTTCCAGAGGTGGTATTATCAGTTATACACCTAAAAAACATAATTGTTCCATTACTGTATATCCCTACCAATACCTGTTGTCAGATTTTCTATGTTTTTACTAATATGTTAGGTATAAAACTGTGATTTCATTGTGATTTTAATTTACATTCCTTATTACTATTGAAGTTGACTGTGTTTTCATGTTTAATGGACTTTCATTATTTTCCTTCTTCTATCAAATTTGAATTTGTGTTTTTCACAATTTTTCTGCTGGATTGTCTTCTTCCTATTATTTTTAATTTATTGCAGACTTTTAGCTATCTTTGTAATAATTATATTTTGTTTATTTGTATTTTTTAAATGCAATTTTATTAGGATGATATGTTATATATCCACATACCATATAATCATCCAGTGGTTCATAGTATCATCATATAGCTGTGACTTCACCCTCACAGTAGTAATTTTTGTTATTCCCAAAAAAGAATAAAAATAAAAATAAAGGTGAAAAGGACACCCAGAACATCCCATAGTCACCTCCCCTGCATTATCTATTTATTTTTTTGGTCTTTTTTTTCTTCCTCTTCTGTCCATACCTTGGATAATGGAGTGCCATTCACAAGGTTTTCACAATCATGTAGACACACCTTAAAAGCTCTATAGTTATAAAATCATCTTCAAGAGCCAAGGGTATTGGATTACAGTTCAATAGTTTCAGGTATCTCCCTCTAGCTATTCCAGTACACCAAAAACTGAAAGGGGGTGTCTAGATACTGCATAAGAATAACCATCAAATGACCTCTCTGCTCTATTTGAAATCCCTCAGCCACTGAAATTTTATTTTGTTTCATTTCTCCCTTTGGTCAAGAAGATTTATTTGTATTTTAAAATCTTTTCCCAATCTGGTATTTTTCTATATATACTTACATAATTTTATTTGATGAATTAAGAACATTTTAAATGTAGTCAAATTTCTCAGTCCTTTTGTATATAGCCAACATTTGTGTATTAAGTAAGAAATCTTCTTTCTACTCTAAGGCTAGGAAAATATTCTATATTGCTTTCTAAAGATTTCAAATTTTTTCAATTTTAATCCACTGACATTGAATTTTGTGCATAATGAGAGGCAAATATCTTATTCCTGTTTTCAGAATGTAGATTACTTCTCTAAGAATTATTTATTGGATAGTTGATTATTTTCCAATGACACATATTAAGTTTTCATTTATGTATAACTTTCATTCTGCTTTATCTCTTTTGGACAACTATCCAATTTTTCTAACCATTTGATCATTTATATAACTTTATAATAAGTTTTTCATATCTATTATGACAATTCTCCACAAAATTATTCTTTTTTTTAAGTGACTCAGCTATCTTGGCTGGACCTTTGCTTCTTCACATGCATTTTAGATTCATCTTTTTTTTTCAAAAAGATGTTGGTATTTTTATTGGAGGTCCATTCATGCTACCCATAAATTTGAATTCTGCCACAAGTGCAGTGAGAAACATAGCCCCAAATTGAGCCAGATCTTGGCTGACAAAGTGAGACACAGTTTCATCCCTTCCAGTTAGATGCTGCTGGGGCTTCGGGAGACAAACAACGTCTGAGGATGATTACACCACCTAACAGTGCCATCTGCTGGGTAGGCTAGAGAATGCAGATGAACTTTAGGGTTCTTCAGTGTCTCTCCAGACCCTATGATAGGCCCATTGAAACTGGTCTCCACCCCCTGCATGGGTACCAGGCTTTGTTCTGTGTGAGAAATATGAATAAACCAACTGTTAAACCAGTGTTCTAATGCAAACTCAGACAACAGCTGAGTCCTGGGCAATGGAGAGAGAGAAAACAACATTAGAATAGAACCATCAGTATAATCAGATGATCAAATAACAGTGAAAAATCACAAGGCACACAGAAACTCAAGAAGAAATGGCCCAAAGGATCAGATTTTTAAAAAATTGGAGGAGATACAGGATCTGGAACATTAATCAAAGATGTGCAAACAAATCTTATGAGCCAATTCAAAGAAATGTAGAAAAATGTGTATAAAAAGATAAAAGACATTAAGAAGACGGAAGATGAGCATAAAGAAGAATTTGAAAGAATACATAGACAATTTACAGATGTCAAGGAAATAGAAACACTGTAGATGAAATTAAAAATATACTGGAGATACACAACAGTAGAATTGAAGAAGCAGAAGAAAGCATCAGTGAGCTAGAAGACAGATCAACCAAATTTGAATATACAAAAGAATAAATTTAGTAAAAATGAAAAAATTTAGCACAGCCTGGGGAAAATTATTGAAAACACAAAGCACACAAATATATGCATCATTGGTGTACCATAAAAAGGAAAGGAAAAGGCCATGAAGGCTATTCAAAGGAATATTGGCTGAAAATTTCCCAACACTTATAAAAGACATTAATATGCAAATCAAAGAAGCCCAGTGGACTCCAAACAGAATAACTTCAAATAGATTCTCTCCAATACATATAGTAATCATACTTTCAAATGCCAAAAGAAAGGAGAAAATTATGAGGTTGGCAGGGGAAAAATAATTCAGCACATACAAGGGAAGCCATGTAAGACTAAGTCTTGGCTTCCCATCAGACACCATGGAGGTGAGAAGGCAGTGGTATGAGATAATTAAGACATTGAAAGAGAAAAGTTGACAGCCAACAATTCTCTATTCAACAAAGTTGACCTTCAAAAACGAGGGAGAAGTTAAAATATTCACAGAGAAACAGAAGCTCAGAGAGTTCATAAATAAGATTCTGGCCCTAGGAGAACTACTAAATGCAGTCCTGATGGATGAAGAGAAAAGATAGGAGAGAGAGATCTGGAGGAGGGCTCAAAATTGAAGAATATTAGTAAGGGTAATTTAAAGGATAAATAGAGAGAGAAAAAAATGGATCTGACAAATAAGAACCAAAGGATAAGATGGTTGAATCAAGAACTGCCTTTACAGAAATATCTTTGAATGTTAATATATTAAACTCCCCAATCAGAAGACACAGATTGGCAGAATGGATTAGACAATATAATCTCTCTAAGTGCCTTTTACAAGAGACTCATCTCAGAATCAAAGATGCAAATAGGTTGAGAGTGAAAGGATGGACAAAGATGTTCCATGCAATTAGTAACTAAAAGAGAGTTTGGGCAGATATAGTAAATCATAAAAAATAGACTTTAAATGCAAAAATGTTATGAGTTAAAGAAGGAAACTATATAGTAATAAAGGGACAATTCAACAAGAAGAAATAATAATCATAAATATCTATGCTCCTAAACAAGTTGTCCCCAAATGCATGAGCCAAACATTGGCAAAATTGAAAGGAGTAATAGACAATTTTACAATAATGGTGAGAGACCTTAACAGACAACTCTTTTTAATAAATAAAACTAAATGGAAGACCAATAAAAAAACAGAGAACCTAAATAATCTGATAAATGAACAAGACCTAATAAATATATATAGAATACTGTATCCTAAAACAGAAGTGATGTGCATTCTAATCAAGTGCTCATGAAACATACTCAAGGGTAGACATATGCTGAGGCACAAAGCAGATCTTAATAAATTTTAAATGATTGAAATTGTACAAAGTAGTTTCTCTGTACTTTCATAATATACCTTCTCTGTACTTTCATTATGTACTTCATTCATAATAGAATGATGCTGTAAATCAATAAAAAATTGGGAACTAGAAAATACACAAATATATAGAGTCTCTTAAACAATCATAGGTCGAAGAACAAATAGCAAGAGAAATTGATAAATATCTTCAGACAATGAAAATTAGAACCCAGTGTATCAAAACTTATGGGATATAGCAAAGGCAGGCTGAGAAGGAAATTTATAGCCCTAAATGTCTACATTAAAAAGAAAGAAAGAGCTAAAATTAATAACCTAACTGAAAAAACTGGAGAAAGAACAGCAAAGCAACACCAAAGCAAGCTGAAGGAAAGAAATAATAAAGATTAGAGCAGAAATTAATGAAATGGAGAATACTAAAATAGAACCGATAAAACCAAAAATTGGTTCTTTGAGTAAATCAATAAAATCAATAAATCCTTAACTAAACCGACAAAGCAAAAAGAAAGAAGCCACACATAAACAAAATATATATTGGGGGCATTATCAGGCCCCCAAAATAAACAAAAATGATCATACATGGTTACCATGCACAATTGTATATCAACAAACTGAACAACTTAGATGAAATGGACAACTTCTTACAAACACACAAACAACCTACATTAACTTGAGAAGAAATAGAAGACCTCAGCAAGCCAATCAAAATAAAGAGAATAAATAATTCATCAAAAACCTACCCATAAAGAAAAGCATGGTAGAGGATGGCTTTACTGACAAGTTTTACCAAGCATTCCAAGAAGAACTAATAGCAATCCTGATCAAACTCTTCCAAAAAGTTGAAGATGGGGGACCTCTACCTAGCAGTCTATGAAGCCAATGTTACCCTAATTTCAGAGCTGGATAAAGATACTACAAGAAAACTTCAGATCAAATTCTCTAATGAATATAGATGTAAAAATCCCCAACAAAATATTTGCAAACAAAATCCAACAGCATATTAAAAGAATTATGCACATGACCAAGTGTATTTTACTCCAGATATGCAAAAGCAGTTCAATGAAAGAAAATCAATTCGTGTCATACACCACATTAACATATTAAAAGGGAAAAACCACATGATCATCTTGCTTGACACAGAAAAGGCATTTGACAAAATTCAGCACCTTTTCATGATAAAAACACTTCAAAATGTAGGAATTGATGGAAACTTCCTCAACATGATAAAGGGCACATATAGAAAATCTTCAGCTCACTTCATACTTGATGGTGAGAAACTGAAAGCTTCCCCTCAAAGATTGGGAAAAAAACTAGGATGCCCACTGTCACCATTGTTATTCAACATTTTGCTAAGAGTTCTAGCTAGAAAAATTAGGCAAGTAAAAGAAACAAAAGGAGTCCAAATTGGAAAGGAAGAAATAACAATGCCACTATTTGCAGATTACATGGCCCTATATTTAGAAAATTCAGGGAAAAATGACAGCAAATCTAGTATAGTTAATAAACAACTTCAGCAAAGCGACAGGATACAAGATCAACATGCAAAAATCACTGGTGTTTTTATACACTCGTAATGAGCTATCTGAAGAGGTAATCAAGAAAAGAAATCCATTTGCAATAACACTTAAAAGAATCAAATATATAGGAATAACCTAATCAAGGAAGTAAAAGATTTGCACACAAAAATCTACAAAACACTGCTATATGAATCAAGAAAGGCCTGAATAAGTGGAAAGACATTCTGTGTTCATGGACTGGAAGGCTAAATGCCATTAAAATATCAACTCTACCAAGTTGATCTACAAATTCAATTCAATACCAATAAAAATTACATTAGACTATTTTGCAGAAATAGAGAAGCTAATTATCAATTTTATTTGGATAGATAAGGGGCCTAAGATAGTCAAAAAAATCTTTAAAGAGAAGAATGAAATGGGAGGCATCATACTCCTTAACTTTAAATCATATTATAGAACAACAGTGGTCAAAACAGCATGGTACTGGCATAAATATGGACATTTTGATAAATGGAATTTAGTTATGAGCTCAGAAATAGATCCTCAGATCTATGGTAATCGATGTTTGATAAGGGCTCCCAAGTCCATTCAACTGGATCAAAACAGTCTCTTCAGTAAATGGTAGTAGGAGAACTGGATATCCATACCAAAAGAATGAAGATGACCCCTATCTCACACCCTATTAAAAAATTAAATCAAAATGGATTAAACCTAAGTATAAGAACCAATATCATAAAACTCCTAGAAGAAAATGTAAGGGAGCATCTTTGAGGTCTTGTGATAAGCAGTAGTTTCTTATACTTTGCATCCAAAGCACAAGTGACAAAAGAAAAAAAAATAGAGAAGTGGGAACTCCTGAAAATCAAATACTTCAGTGTTTCAAAGGACTTTGTCAAAAGGGTGAAAAGGCAACTTACACAATGGGAGAAAAAATTTGGGAGCCATATATCTGATAGTGGTTTGACATCCTGTATATATAAAGAAGTCCTACAACTCAAAAATAAAACCCAATTACAAAATGGCCAAAAGACATGGATTGACATTTCTGCAAAAAGGAAATATAGATGGCTAAAATGCATATGAAAAAATGCTCAGCTTCTCTAGCTATTAGAGAAATACAAAGAAAAATCACAATATCATCTCACACATATTAGAAGGGCTACTATTGGAACATTGATTCACTGTTGGTGGAAATGTAGAATGGTACACTGCTATGGAAAATAATTTGGCAGTTCCCCAGGAAGCTAAGTATAGATTTGTCTTACAGCAAGTCAATCCTGCAAGATGGGATATACTCACAAGAATTTAAAGCAGGGATGCAAACAGACATTTACACACTCGCCCTCATAGCAGCATTAAATTGCCAAAAGACAGAAGCAACCTAAGTGTCCCTCAACAGAATAATGGATAAATAAAATGTGATATATAAATACAATGGAATATTACTCAACAGTAAGAAAGAATGAAGTTCTGAAGCATGCAACAACATGGATGAACCTTGAAAACATTATCTTAAATGAAATAAGTCTATCACAAAAGGATAAATATTTTACAATCTCATTGATATGAACTACTTATAATATGTAAACTCACAGACATGAAATATAGAATATAGGAAACATATGTAATCAAAACAAAGTTTATTTAATTGATTATCTGGCTTATTGCACTACTGACTAAAAATGCTATAAAAGGTTTGTTTTATTGGTTTGCTCAGTTAAAAGTAATAATGAAGCTTTAAATATGTTGATTCTTGATAAGTATTCTGAAAAATATCAACAGTATACTCTTGTAATCAACTCTGGATAATTCTATAATCTAAATTGTGACTTATTTTTGAAAGTTAGAGAAGAGGGTCATGGTTTCTGAAGGCATAGAGAGATAAAACTATGTGTGACAAATCATGTCCCACTCCAGTGTCTGAGTTTTCCTGATATTTTCCCTACAGTTACATCAGGATCATTGTGGTGGCAACCTTCATTTATCTTTCTCAAGTAAGCTGTCACCTTTCCAAAGATAGAACTGAGGAAACCTGGATTTGATATAAGTGGCTAAATAAGAAAAAGAAAGCCCAGGTAACACATTTACAAAACTAATCACTTCCTTTATGAAAGAGCAAAATAAATTTGGAATGAATTATATATCTTTCTTAAGAAGCAGATTTATTAATTGATACCAAGATTTTAGAATAAGACAACAGGTACATTTAAAAAATATTTTATAGAATACTATTGCAATAAATTCAATGGAAATGGTTTTCTTTGTATTAGAGTTGTTTAAATACACACCAAATTTAGAAAACAAATAGCATAGCCTAATACATCCTAATATACCATCATAATATAACAATATAAAATGACATATGTATTGCCTTCAAATAACACTCTGATGCATAAATTAATAGCTCTTTATTATGAATGTGGAAACTGAGGTTCAGAGAAATTTAATTATTTGCTAAATTCATGAACCTATGCATATACCTTTCTAGAAAGAGGTTTTTAGTGTCTGTAGAAATAGAAAAAAACTATTAGATACAAGATATAGGATAATTATATAGGCATTATATTAATTTCATGGTCTTAAAAATATTGTGAATTAAACTGGAAATTTCTCATCTTCCCAGTTGGCCCCTTACATTGATCATTAATGAAAAGAATATCCCTAACATTAAATTTGTTTGTTTGTTTTTAAGTTCAAAATGTTATGCAGCTATCAGCATGACTGAAACTGTTCCATCATCCCAAATAGATTGTTTAGCTTTAATGACAATTTTTTAAAGATGGGATTAGGTGTGGAGAAATGAAGAAAGGCAGACAAAAGGATTTCCACACCTGAATGTGAATGTTAAAGGAAAGAACAGAATCCACAGTTGCATGCGGTAATGTCTCAGTTGATACATCCATCCACATGGAGTGCACCTTTGGATAATTAAGTAAAATGGACTTTGAGGAAATTCGTGTAAGACTAATTGTAGAGATATAGCATTAAAGTTACATGGGGAAACACATAGTAGTAAAGACATGCATTTATTTACTTCCTCTTATTTGGTAGACAATTTTCTAAGACTTTTATTTCATTATTCTATTTAATTCTTAAAGCCACCGTTCTAGTTTGCTAGTTGCTGGAATGCAAGACATCAGAGGTGGATTGGCTTTTAATAAAAGGGGATTTATTTCATTAGTTCTTCAGAGGAAAGGCAGCTAACTTTCAACTGAGGCTTTTTCTTACATGGGAAGGCACAGGGTGATCTCTGCTGGCCTTCTCTCCAGGCCTCTGGGTTCCAACAACATTCCCCAGGGTGATTTCTATCTGTATCTCCAAAGGACTGGGCTGAGCTATGAGTGCTGAGAGGAGATATGCTGAGCTGCTTTGGCTGTGCTACATTGAGCTCCCTCATTTAAGCACTAGCTAATTAAATCAAACATCATTCATTGCAGCAGGCATGCCTCCTAACTGACTGCAGATTTAATCAGCACATATGAGGTTCACGTACCATTGGCTCATGTCCACAGCAATAGAACTACACACCTTCACCTTGCCAAGTTGACAACTGAATCTAACTACCACAGCCACCATATATGATTAAGTGCTATTATAATTATCATTGTTGCAGAATAACTTATCCAATGTCACACAGTTAGTAAGTGTAGATTCTGAGATTCCAACTCCAAATCAGATTTCAGAATCTGAGCAAACAAAAACTACATTATACAGAAATCCTCATCCAGATTTCCATCAAAACAAAGCAGAAACCCAAAACTGACAAAGACAGACTAAAAACAAATAGGTCACTCATGCTCTCTTTGATTGTGGTTCTTCTACATTTGTCCCAAGAGTCCATTCAATCACATGTAGGGTTTGGAGGTCGCATTTTTCTATTTCTATGAGGAAATCAGCTCAGAAAATATGATATTTCTTTAAATTTTATGTCCTATTTTATAAATGAAGAATGGGTTTGATATTTCCTAAGGTCTCAAAATTTTTAATGTGATATTTTGGTGCTCATGATGCAATCATTTAACAAAAGCTACTGCTTTTATGGGAAACATTACTATAAAGAGAATTGAATGTAGATAGATTTAGACATGGGTTGTGATTATATATTTCCAAAGGATCTGGATGAAAATTCAAAATTGCAGAGTGTACAATTTCTAAAGCTTTTATAGTTGAAAATATTTTATACCTTACATACCATATTAGTAGATTATTTTTTTACCCTTATCCTATTGAATTTGTATAGTGTTGACCAATTAATTTATCTTATTTAAATTATTGTGGGATCTTAAAAAGAATTCACATTTTTGAAGGGTTCCTTAAAATGATTTACTTGTTCTCATTGACTATGTTAGGAAATGTGAAGAATCTGGATGTTCTTTTAATCCATCCCTGTGGTGCAGGCCCATTGTGGGCAGGAAATTTTGGTTCAATTGAGATGTGACCCAGCCCATTAAAATGTGTCTTAATCTGTTCACTGAAATCTCTGTGAGAGGATAAAAGAGAGCTGATAAAAATAACCACTGCAATTAGAAGCTGAAAACAAGGAAACCAGAGTGCTGAGGTCCAGCTGGCCTTGTTCCTTCTCATATGACAGAGGAACACTGGATGTCAGCAGGCTTTTTCAGAGAAGGTATCTTACACTTCATGCCTTAATTTGGACATTTTCACTGCCTTAAAACTGTAAATTTATAAGCTAATAAATTCCCACTGTTAAAGGCCAGTCTTTATTGCACTTATAGCCACTTTAAAACCCTGAAACACCTCCTGACCAACAGCTCAGGAAACCTGAAATTCTTCTATCTCCAACTCATTCATATCCACAAAACCAAACTGTTTACTTAATGCAAAGTATATTTTCTTCAGCTTATCATTTTTGCTGATTTCTTTATTGTCTTCCTATCCACACTTTAACTTTCCCTATAATGCTTGGGTACAGATTGCCATGTTTATAAGTGCAAAAGATGTGATAATCGCCTGTTATTTACAAGACACTATCTAAAAATATACACATTGAAACTGAGCATATTTAAAATAGTCCCACTTTTATAAATATATATATTTCACCTAAAATTGGCCCTGGTCTTACTTTAAGGACCCAATAGTTCATTTACTTTCTTAAATCAATCAAAAGCATTTCATATTCAGCATAGATTCAGAAACCAAAGAACTAATAATATGAACAAAATGACAGGTCTCATCTGTTGAATATTTAATGAACAAACAATATAAAACATACTACATCACCCTGATTAATACAAAAATGTTATAGAAGCAAAAGTGTTGTGTGGCTTAGGGCAAAATATTCAATGTAAAAAATTCAGAGGCTCATACATCTGGAAAGAAGATGATAACATTTCCAATAATTAATGCAAACTGAAACATGAGTTCCCAAGATGATTGGCTAAAAATCAAATACCTATTTTCATATGGAATTAATTTATGATTCTGCACAATGACCCTTCTTATTTTAGTACTCTGGATTGATCCTTGGCTATCCATAAGACATTCCAAACAATTTTAAAAATTAGAGATAATGTCTATGCAGCATTCAAACACTTTGACATTTTTCCTCAAAAGAATTAAGTTGCAATGAATCATGAATCCAGTTGTGTGTGTGTGTATTTTCAAACAAACTTTGCTTTTATTGAAATTTCTTTACTGGGAAGAATTTAATATATTTATCTCTGCTAAATTGCTGTCTGATGATTTCTGAAATTCAGCTTAGTTAAATGAAGTTTAATAAGCACTCAAAACATGGCTGGGTCATTCCTATGGGTGGGATAATTTGTTTCTAGAGTTCCAGAGTTAAGGTAGGTCTGAGAGAAAAAAACAATCAGCCAAGTGAAGAAGATAATTACTTAAAGAACATATCTTTCCTAAGAAAATACAGCTGAAGTGGTGGCCCTCTTTCAGGGATTGCAGATGCTGGAAATCAGAACAGCCTATGCTTGCCTGCAACCCTAGCCTCTATTTCAATGATGCCACTGGCAGGAACAGGGACTACTGAAAAATGAAGGCATCACAAAAGTTTATGCCACTGGGGAGCCATGGGTTGACAAGTACCACCTGCTGGGCAGGATAGGAAAAAGAGTGTCTAGAGACTTCATAGGAATCTCTGACAATCTGCTGGGTCTCATCCTCTGGGAAACTTGATACTGATTACACCCCCCTCCTGAGGCCTGGGACAGCTTGTCTGGGAAATTCTGAATGGGGTTACTCATATCTGGAGAGAGCTTCCTTGAAAAAGTTTACATATAGAAAGGGCAAGGTCCATAAAAACAGGAACTGGAAAAATTCTGATCAGTTAAACAAAAGCAATGCTAGAGGTCTAGAGTAAGTTGAACTGAATACCAACAAAAAGATAGTGAACAAAGCCAACCAACAAGGAAACCCTATTATAAAAGAGAAAATAGCCTCCAGAATAAACTAATCAAGGAAACAGATGCCTGACACCAGCAAAAATTTATGTCACCAACTAAAATTGAGTCATAGTAGGGAAAACAAAGATATGCCCCAGTCAAAGGAACAAACTAACACTTTAAAGAAGATTCAGGAGGTGAAAGAACTAATAAAAGATGCTCAAACAAGCATACTAAATCAACTCAAAGAACACTTTAACAAACTGAAGAAAGATGGCAAAAGAGATGAATGATATAAAGAAGACATTGGGTAATTATAAAGAAGAACTTGAACACACGAATGAACAAATGGAAATGAAAGTCACAGTAGAAGATATGAAAAACAAAATCGAGACTTAAAACAGCAGCTTTGAAGAGGCACAAGAAAGGATTGGTGAGCTGGAGGACAGAACATCTGAAATCTTGCACACAAAATAACAGATAGGGAAAATAATGGAAAAATATAAACAGGGTCCCAGGGACTTTATGATAACATGAAGCATTTGAAGATATGTACTATGGGTCTCAGAAGAACAGAAGGGAAAAGGGACAGAAAAAATTATGGAGGAAATAATAACTGAACATTTCACATCTCTAATGAAAAGCATAAAACTAAAGATCCAAGAAGTAAATGTACACCAAACAGAACAGATAAAAATAGACCTACTTCAAGATACTCATGAATCAGATTGTCAAACATCGAAGAAAAAGAGAGAATTTGAAAGGAGCAAGAGAAAAGCAATTAATCACTGTTCTAGTTTGCTAGCTGACAGAATGCAGTATACCAGAAATATTCATTTTTAAATGGATAAGGTGATGATTCTGGAAGAGATGTGAGGGGCTTGATAGAGAATGCCTAGAATGCTTTGAAGAGACTGTTGGTAGAAATGTGGATGCTAAAGATATCACTGACGAGGCTCTAAACAGAAATGAGGCATGTGTTATTGCAAATTAGAAGGAAGGTTATCTTTGTTGTAAAATGGCAGATAATGTGGCAAAATTGACTAGTGGTGTTGGCTGGAAGGCAGATTTTAAAAACCATGAACTTGCATATTTAAGAGAAGAAATATCCAAATTGAATAAGGAAAGTACATCCTGGTTTCTTCTCACAGTTTATAATGAAATGCAGCAGGAAAGATAAAAGCTGAGAACCGACTCTTAGGTACAAAGAAACCAGAAATTGATGTTCAGGAAAGTTCTGGGTGTCCAGGAAGGGAGACCCAGAGAATCATGCCCTATGAGAGAATTTAACCAAATGTGGAACCTGACAGCCATTTCAGAAAATCCAGGATTGGAAATGGAGCTATCCAGGAAGGATTTGTCAAAACTCCTGCTGTATAATGGGCATGATCCTTGCTTGCTACATGGAATGCCAATAAGTGTGCTGTGGGACATATATAAATGGAGCTGCTGCAAGTCTTGGCTGGGTAGCTCAGAAAAGGGACAATGTGAAGGTAAAATACCTTCAGAGGCAGAACTATGGAAGCTAAAGTTTAAAATCAAGAAACCTCAAGCCAGGACAGCATACCCATCCAAGTACTTGGAGACGTGAATTTGTCCCAAAGGCAGAGGATGGTCCTTTCACCTCATTGCTGTGGAAGAGTTGTTCCACCTGTCATCTTGGAGAGGACACAGCACATCCTGTTGGGGAGAACCTGGCTGCCACCACATGCAGAGGTAGAGCATGTGCCCCAGAGATGGCAGAAAGCCCACGTGTGACACTGATGCTTGGAGAGGATGAAACTGAGAAAAAGGTCATCTTCCCAATATCCCCCAAGGTTGCATTCAGAGACTGTTGGGCTGCTGTGTAGGCCTTTGAAAATGGTGGGATTGCTGCTTCATAAAACCCTGAAGATAAATGACTCTCAGACTTTGAAATCTAATACAGTTTGCCCTACAGATTTTCAAAACTGCTTAGGTCTGGTGACCCCTGTTTTTCTTCCAATTACCCTCTATGGAAATAGGCACCTGTATCTTATGACTGTTCCTCCTTTGTATGTTGGCAACAAATAATTTGTTCTGAATTTTACAGGTCCAGAGCCAGACGATAGTTTTGCCTTAAGACAGACCCATGCCCTGGTATAATTTAGATGAGGGATCCAAAGACTTAGAGAGATTGGAAATGTTAGAGTGGGTTTATCATGGAGGTCCTGCTTTTACATCCAGGAGAGTCCAGAGTACACACCTTTTGCCAGAATTGTGAGAAATAAACTTGTGAGACTATCCCCATCATCTTTGAAAAGCTCTATAGTTGTCTTTCTCTGTAGATCAGATATTACTGTGAGAAATGCTGTCTCTGAGCTGCAATCCTAAAACACAATGGGGATGATTGAATCCTGAGTTGGCAAAAGCCAGGTGGCAGCATTTAATAACCAAAGACAAGATGGAGGTAGCTACCATAATGAACAGCAGACACAAAGCAGGAGACAAAATAATCTGACTGGCAGAGACTTGTGGCATTGGCCAGTAGATCACAGAGTACCTTGTAGTACAATAGATGGGCAATCTACTAAATTCTTGTTTGAGCTGTCTTAGCAGAAGAATTCAATATCTAGTGAACTGAAGTCTAACTTGAATTACAAAAACAGAGAGCCATGGCCTCTTAATCAATTTCCATACTTGAGGCAGTTTACAGACCTAGAGCCCCTTGAATGAAGCGAAGGCCAGTTCCATTTGGGGGAGGACCCTGTTACACTGCAACAAATTTATACTGTTAATCTTCCTCCAAGCCCTCCCCAAGGAGACTTATGGTCTTTTACCATGGTAACTGTGCATAAGGGAAAAGGAAATGATCAGATATTGTGGGGATTCTTAGACACTGGTTCAGAAGTGACATTAATTCCAGGGTACCCAAAACATCACTCTGGTCCACCAGTCAGAGTGGGAGTTTATGAAGATTAGGTGACTGATGGAGTTTTAGCTCAGGTCTGTCTCATAGTGGATCCAGTGGGTCCCTGGACCCATTCTTTGGTTATTTCTCCAGCTCCAGAATGCGTAATTGGAATAGACATACTGAGCAACTGGCAGAGTCACCATATAGGTCATCTGACTCATGGGATGAGGGCTATTATAGTGTTAAAGGCCAAGTGAAAGCTAAAACTGACCCTACCTAGTAAAATAGTTAATCAGAAAGAATACACGATTCCTGGAAGAATGGCAGAGATTAGTTCCACTGTCTATTTGGTCTCTTTGGATTTTGATGACAACATATTCTTCATTTGGGTGTGCTACTCTGGCTCACTTATCAGGTGACCAGAAAAACAGCTAAATTTTAGTTGGGACCTGAACAAGGGGAGGCTCTGTGACAGGTCCAGGCTACTGTACAAACTGCTCTACTACTTGGATCATATGATCCAGCAGATTCAATGGTACTGGAATTGTCAGTATCAAAAAGAGAAGCTATCTAGAGACTTTGGTAGGCCCCTATAGGAAAATCACAATGCAGATCCTTAGGATTTTGGAGAAAAGCCTTACCATCTGTTCAAGATAACTATTCTCATTGTGAGAAACAGATTTTGCCCTACTACTGGACCTCAGTAAAGACCAAACACTTAACCATGGGCTAACCAAGTTACCATGAACCTGAGTTGCCTATCATGAGCTGGATGTTGTCTGAACCACCAAGCCACAAAGTTCAGTGCGCACAGCAACATCCCATCATTAAATAGAAATGGTATATATGAAATAGGACCAGAGCAGGTCCTGAAGGCAAAAGTAAGTTTCATGAGGACGTGGTCCAAAAACCCATGGTCTGCACTCCTGCCACATTACCTTCTTTTTCCCAGACCAGAGCTATGGCCTCTTGGGGCATTCCTTATAGTCAGTTGACTAAGGAAGAAAATACTTGGGCCTGGTTTACAGATGGTTCTGCATGATATGGAGGTACCACCAGAAAGCTTCATCACTAAAACCCCTTTCTAGCATATCCCTGAAGGACAGTGGTGACTGGAAATCCTCCTCCTGGGTGGAACTTTGAGCAGTGCATCTGGATGTTCATTTTGTTGGAAGGAGAACTGTCTAAGGGTGCATTTTTATACTGACTCATGGGCTTTCGCTGATGGTTTGGCTGGATAGCCAGGGACTTGGAAAAAGCATGATTGGAAGATTGGTGACAAAAAGATCTGGGCTTCCCATATCCCAGGTATGTGGATATACTTTTATGAATGGGATAAAAACATGAAGATATTTGTGTCCCATGTGAATGGCACCAGTGAGTGTATTTAGTGGAGGAAGGTTTTAATATTTAAGTAGATAAGATGACCAATTCTGTGGATACAAGTCAGTCTCTTTCACCAGCAACTTCAGTCATTGCCCAATGGGCTCATGAACTAAGTGGTCATCATGGTAGGGATAATGGGTATGGATGGGCTCAGCAACATGAACTTCCACTCACCAAGGCTTACTGAGCTACAGCCACTGATGAGTACGCAATCTGCCTGCAGCAGAGATCCACACACAACCTCTTCTATGACAACATTCCCCAAAGTCATCAGCTGACTACATGGTGACAATTTAATTACATTGGACCTCTTCCATCATGGAAGGGGCAGTGAGTCATTCTAAATGGAATACACACATACTCTGGATGTGTGTTTGCTTTCCCTGTATGCAATGTTTTTCCCTAAATTACCATCTGTGAACTTATGGAATGCCTTATTATTCATCATATATTCCACACAGCCATGCTTCTGATCAAGGAACCTGCTTCACAGCAAACAAAGTGTGGAAATAGGCACATGATCATGGAATTTTCTGGTCTTGCCATGTTCCCCATCTTATAGAAGCAGCTGGGTTGATAGAATGGTGGAATGACCTTTTGAAAACTCAATTATGGTGCCAACTAGGTGGCAATAGCTTACAGGACAGAGGCAATGTTCTCCAGGAGGCCACATATGCTGTGAATCAACATCTACTCTACCGTGCTCTTTCTCCCATTGCCAGGATTCATGGGTCCAGAAATCAAGGAATGGAAATGGGAATGGCACCGCTCACTATTACCCCTTGAGATTCACTAGGAAGAGTTTTGCTTCCTGTCTCTGAAACCTTGAGCACTGCTTCTCTTTATAGTTCCAGAAGGTGTAGTGCTTCCACCAGGAGAAGCAACAATGATTCCATTGAAATTAAAATTAAGACTGCCATCTGGTCCCTTTGGGCTACTCATGTCCCTGGATCAACAAGCCAAGAAATGGATTAGTTTATTGGCTGGGGTGATTGACCCTATCAGGGGGAAATAGGACTGCAACTATACAGTGGAGATAAAGAAGAGTTTTCCTGGAATATAAGAGATCCCATAGGGCATGTCATATTACTACCATGCCCTGCGATTAAAATCAATGGAAAACTGCAACAACCCAATTCAAGCAGGACTATCAATGTCTCTGAAACTTCATGAATGAAAGTTCTGTCACCTCACCAGGCAAAGAACCATGGCCAGCTGAATTGTGTGCTGATGGTAAAGGGAATGGGTAGTGGAAGAAGGTAGTGACTTCTTCTTCAAATATGAACTATGACCATGTAATCAGTTGCAGAAATCAGAGCTGCAATGGTATGAATATTTCTACCTTGTTTTGTCATTAGTATCTATGTTTTATACATAAATCAAATATCTTTGTTTTCCTCTTTATTTTAGCCCCTTTATCATATGACATAAGCTGTTTCATTCATATGATAGTATTTAAGTTGTGAAATATCAAGTTTAAAAGTGAATATTACCCAAAGACTTGCACCCTATTCTGAAGAGATTTAATGTATTTCTGATTGTATGCAAGACAGTTGAGTATTGTTGGGTGAGAAAAAATGTGTCTGTAATTGTTTTCTATTTGGAGATTAAGTATGGTTTAAGATGATGTATATAGCTGACAAGTTGACAAGGGGTGGACTGTGATGGTGGTGGTGCATAGTTGTCTGGTCAGGCAAATGCTGGCCTGTCTTTTGCTATGAGGACATTTCATGGGCTTAAATCATGACTATATTGACTGAACCCACAGCTGATTGCATTTGCTGAGAAAAGTATCTTCTGCAATGGGTGATGCTTAATCCAATCACTGGAAGGCTGTTAAGGAGGGTTCAAAAGAGACAATCATTCTTCTGGCTTCAGCCAGCCAGCATCTCTTCAGGGTTTCTTGAGGACCATTTATTGGAGCTGCCAGCTCCTGGCCTGCCCTACAGATCTTGGGCTTTTTCATCCCCATGGTTGTGTGAGACAATTTTACAAATTCTATATTTGCATACATCTCCTGCTGATACTGTTTCTATAGAGAACCTAGCTAATAAAGTCACATATGAGGGAAGCTCAATAAGACTGTGTGAATTTCTCAGCAGAAATCATGGAGGTGAGAAGATAGATGCATGATATATTTAAAATACTGAAAGAGAAAAACTGCCTATGAAGTTTTCTATATCTGACAAGACTCTCCTTCAAAAATGAAGAACAGTTTTAATTTTTTTCCAAGAAAAAGTCAACGTGTTTGTGAACAAGAAACTGCTGTACAGGAAACACTAAAGGGAGGAATGCAGGCAGATATGAAGACAAGAGAGATGGGTCTGAAAAAAGGTGTAGAAATGAAGACTATCAGTAGGAGTAAAAAGATAGATAAAAGATATGATATATCAGAATAGTTACATGATGCATTCAACACATAGATGAAACTTGAGGACATTATTTTGAGGGAAACTAGTGAGAAACAAAAAGACAGATATTGTATGGTCTTACTAATATGAATTGTGTTACACAGACCCTCTGTAGGGCAGTGTGATGATTCCACAGGAGGCTATATTTAGGGTTGCCATATTATCCTGCAACCCCATTATTAGGTATATACTTGGAAGAACTGAAAGCAGGGTCGTGAATGTACATTTTCACACTTATGTTTATGGTGGCATTATTCATGATTTGCAATGGATGAAAGTTGCCCAAGAGTACATTGACTGAAGAATAGAAGGGTAAACTGTGGTGTATATATACAATGGAATATTGAGCATTTGCAAGAAAGAAGTTATGAGTTATGCAACTAGGTAAATGAAGCTAGAGGACAGTATGTTGAGAGAAATGAGTCAGAAACTAAAAGACAGATACTATAATGACTCACTAATAAAGACTATAATGTGCAGAATCTGAGAATTACATTCAAGAGCATAGGTTATCAGGGAAAAGCTTATTGTAAAGTTTCATAGATTGCAAGCTCTTACATCAATCACAATTATTCCTGAGTTATAAATGTTATTTATAAATTATGAAATATTTGTGTATAACCTGATTATTTCCTGGAGCTTTACATATCTGTGTGACTCCTGAGAATCAGAGCTAGAGTTCTGCTGTTGTGAAAGTCAGCATTACCTCATACAATAACTGTTTAAAATGCTGAAAAAGAGATCAGACTTCAATTAGAAATATGAATGATGCTGATACAGTTGGGACTAAGGTAAATCAGAATACACAGTAAAGGATGATATTCACTGTATTTTAAAACTTCAACTTCTGTATTAGACCAAAGGAAAAGAGTTTTATTAGGTGCAAAATTTATATTTTCTGTAGCACACTATCCAACTTATCTTGCATGCTAAACTGCTTCCCCCATCCCACAAATACAAAACATTAGATTAATGAAGGAAATCAACTTCCACAATAACCCTATCAAGATATGACATGCCTCAAAGGCAACACAAATCTAAGAGCATATGAAGATGCAAACAGATATAACCCAGCCTAATGAAAAAACTAAAACACTAGAGGGGGCACACAGACTTTTAGAAAAACTAATCAAAGATGTTCATATAATTCTACTAAATAAAATCAATGAGATGGTTAATGACATAAAGGACTTCAATAAGACACTAGAAGAGCATAAAAAAGATTGTGAAAGAATAAGTAGAAAATGGTAGATACCATAGAGATTAAAGATGGTGTAGAACAAATGAAAATATACTAGAGACACACAAAAGCAGATTTGAAGAGGCAGAAGAAAGAATAAATGAACTAGAAGACAAGACAACTGATTTTGAACAGATCAAAGAGGAAATGGCAAAATAGATGGAAGAATTTGAATTGGATCTCAGAGAAAAGATGAACAAAACAAAGCCACAAATAAATATCCTCAGAGTCCCAGAAGAAGAGGAGAGTAAAGGGCTAAAAGATAAGTTGGGGATAAAATGGGAGGAAATTTCTCAACCCTTACGAAAGACTTAGATATGCAAATCAAAGAAGTCCAAGAACTCCAAATAGAGCAAATCCAGATAGGCTTTTCCCATGAAACATACTAATCAGTCAGTCAAATTTTGAACAGAATCAGAAAATTCTGAAAGCAGCCAAGAAAAGATCTATTATACACAAGTGAAACCACAGAAGACTGAGTTCGGATTACTCAACAAACACTATGGAGGCAAGAAGGCAGTGGTATGACAAATTTAAGATCTTGAAAGAGAAAGACTTCCAACCAAGAATTCTGTACCCAGCCAAATTGCCCATCAAAAGTGCAGGAGAGAGTGCAAGATCCTCTCCTGCTGAGGAGAGAAGCATCAACAGCAACCCCATGATAGTTCAATAGAAGAACATTAAAGGTTATGTGGGATTTGCAAATCTCCCAAATCAAGTACATAGAAAATCCATGAAAAGAAGGTTTGAATTCACACTTATGCTAGTAGGTGAATCTGTATTGGGAAAATCAACATTAATCAACTTGTTATTACTCACAGATTTGTATTCTCCAGAGTCTCCAGGTCCTTCCTATAGAATAAAGAAGACTGTACAAGTGGAAAATTCCAAAATTTTAATCAAAGAAGGTGGTGTTCAGTTGCTGCTAACTATAGTTGATACCCTAGGTTCTGGAGATGCAGTGATAATAGTAATTGTTGGCAGCCTGTCATTTATTACATTGATAGTAAATTTGAAGACTACCTAAATGCAGAATCTTGAGTGAACAGACAACAGATGCTTGACAACAGGGTTCAGCGCTGTTTATATTTCATTGCTCCTTCAGGACATGGACTTAAACCATTGGATATTGAATATATGAATCATTACATGAAAAAGTGAATATCATCCCACTTATTGCCAAAGCAGACACTCTCACACCAGAGGAGTGCCAACAGTTTAAAAATCAAATAATGAAAGGAATCCAAGAACATAAAATTAAAATATATGAATTTCCAGAAACAGATGATGTTCTAGTTTGCTAGATGCTGGAATGCAATATACCAGAAATGGAATGGCTTTTAAAAAGGGGGATTTAATAAGTTTCTAGTTTACAGTTCTAAGGCCGAGAAATGTCCCAATTAAAACAAGTCTATAGAAATGTCCCATCAAAGGCATCCAGGGAAAGGTGCCTTGGTTCAAGAAGGCTGATGAAGTTCAGGGTCTCTCTCTCAAGTGGAAGAGCACATAATGAACACAGAGTTTCTCTTTCATCTGGAAATGCACATAATGAACACAGTTAGGGTTCCTCTCTCATCTGGAAGGACACATGGTGAACACAGAATCATCTGCTAGCTTCTTCTCCTGGCTTCCTGTTTCACGAAGCTCCCTGGGAGGCATTTCCCTTCTTCATCTCCAAAGGTTGCTGGCTGGTGGGCTCTGCTTCTCATGGTTTTGTCATTCTGCTCTGCTCTCTCTGAATTTCTTTTATTCTCCAAAATGTTTCCTCTTTTGTAGGACTCCAGAAACTTATCAAGACCCATCCAAATGGGTAGAAACATGTCGTCACCCAATTCAGTTTAACAACTATATTGGATTAAATCACATCTCCAGGGAGATTATCTAATTACAGATCCAAACATACAGTATTGAGTAGGGATTATTCTGCCATTATGAAATAGGATTTTGATTAAAACATGGCTTTTCTAAGGTCCATACATCCTTTCAAACAAGCACAGATGATGAAGAAGAAAATAAGTTTGTTAAAAAGATAAAGGATCATTTACCACTTGCTGTAGTGGGCAGTAATACTATCGTTGAAGTTAATGGCAAAAGGATCAGAGGAAAGCAGTATCCTTGGGATATTGCTGAAGTTGAAAATGGAAAACATTGTGATATTACAACTCTAAGAAATATGTTGATATGAGCACACATGCAGGACTTGAAAGATTTCATTACTAATGTACACTATGAGAACTACAGAAGCAGAAACTGGCAGCTGTGGCTTATAATGGAATTGATAACAACAAGAATAAAGAGAAGCTTACTAAGAGCCCTCTGGCACAGATAGAAGAAGAAAGAAGGTGCATGTAGCCAAGATGAAGAAGATTGAGATGGAGATGGACCAGGAGTTTGAGATGAAGGTCAAAGAAAAAGTTCAGAAACTGAATGATTCTGAAGTTGAGCTCCAATGGTGCCATGAGTAAATGAAAAAGAATTTGAAGGCACAGCACAAAGAATTAGAGGAAAAATATCCTCAGTTTGAGGATGAAAAAGTAAATTGGAAAGCTCAACAATGTATATTAGAACAACAGAACTCTTTGAGAACCTTGGAAAAAAACAAGAAGAAAGTGAAAATCTTTTAAACCCTCTATTAACCACAAGTTATGTATAACCAATAGGCCAGCTTGGACATCAGTGTTTGTTGGATCTGTTTGACCAATTTGCACCAATTTTATTCATAATGATGGATTTAACAACATGACAAAACTTATTATTTTGTTGTTATTGTTCCTGATGGGTATTACAATGCCTTGAATTTCAAGGGTTATTGTGTACTTAGAAAGTAACAGTTCTAAGTACCTTTCCTACTTTTCCCCCTTTTTTAAAGCAGATTTCATCAATTTAATGCAAGAGAACATTTTACTGTTATATAATCATGTTCTGGTGGTTTGATTGTTTACAGATAATCTGAAATAAAAGGACTCTGGAAAGTTTTCATTGAGGATAAATTGTCATTATATGATGCAAACTATGCTTCTCTGTGATAATTATAATACAGAAGTTCCATTCAATTCAGCATATACGATAATGTAATTTAGCCGAACACAGTTGACCCTACTTTTTGACACTTCCATTGTTAAAACATATACATGGAAAAAACATATATGCTTACACTGTACCTAGAGCATTTTTATAACAACATTTTTGTTTGTTTGTTTGTTTGTTTGTTTGGGATTCTTTAAATATATGCTATTCTCATTAGTGCCCTCTTTGGCCAGAATCTCATTAATGCTTCATTTTTGTAATAACATTTAATTTAGATATTCTTCATATATTGGCCCTGTGAAAATAGAGTATAGCATCTTTCATAGGGTAGGAACCAACAAGGAAACTTTCCCTTAACTCCCTTTTTATATTTTATGGTAAGTAAGGGGGTGGAAATACATTTATAGATAATTTCTAGACAAAATAGTGAAGCTTATGACCAATCTGTTTCTACCTATGTGAAGTCTCTTTATTTTACTAGAAATGGGAATCATAGCCTCTTGAAAAGAAAAAGAAGTCACCATCTGCATTTAGCTATATTCGTATATTGCATTTCTGTATATTCTGTTTGTATTGTAAAAATTCACATACTAAACAAAAGTTGTGATGTAAAAAGAAAGTGCAGGAGAGATTAAAATTTTCACAAACAAATGCTGAGAGAATTTGTCAACAAGGGACTGGCCCTACAAGAAATACTAAAGGGAGTTCTGCAAGTTAACAGAAAGAAGACAGGAGAGGGAGATCTGGAGGAAGGTACAAAATTGAAGAGTGCCAGTAAGGGTAATTTAAAGGATAAAAAGAGAAAGAGGGAAAAGGATATATAGCTCTGAAACATAAAATCCAAAGGAAAAGGTAGTGGATTCAAGAATTAAACTTAGCAATTAAAAAATACAGATTGGCAGAATGGATTAAGAAACGTAATCCAGGGGGAGAGGGACCAAGATGGCGGTTTAGCAATCTGCACATTTTAATTCGTCCCCCAGAACAACTACTAAATAACCAGAAACAGTACAGAACAGCTCCCAGAGCCACAATAGTGACCGGACACACAGCATACCCCAGTCTTGACCAGCTGGACCGACTGCGAGTCTCTGGAACTGTGAGTTCTTCAAGCCGTGGAGGCCAGCGCCTGGCACCCCTCCCCCACAGGCGGCTTTCTGGAGGAAAAGGAAAGAGACTCTAACAGTAGCAGGGACTGAGTCCAACCAAACACCAATTGTGGCATTAATAAACAAATTCTGACTACTAAAAATAGGCCCCCAGCTCAGGCGAAACTGGTCAAGGTGGAGGTTGTTTATTGGGCTAAGTGAAAAAGAGGAAAGGGGTGAAACGGAGGTCTTTGTGGCTGTCTCTATGGAGGCTTGGCTGCCTCTGAATTCAGTGGTGGGACTACTCGGGCTACAACTGCCCCAGGCATAGGCAGAAACAGACTGCTTTCAGGGCTATCTCCTGCCTGTGCCTTCCCCAGGGGAGGGGTGAAGCCCAACTTAGGTGGAATCCCTCTCCAAGGAATTCAGACCCCAGGGCTTGGCAATTTGAAGCCATTAAAATCAACCTACACCTCTCCTCTGACTCCACCATGCCCCAATCAGGGAGAGTCTTCCAAAGTTAAAGGAGCCACAACATCTTTTGCTGGTGGGACCTGCAGGCAGACAAGTGGCACATACTGGGCAGGATAGGAAAAACAGAGCCCAGAGACTTCACAGGAAAGTCTCAACCTGCTGGGTCTCACCTTCAGGGAAAACTGATGCAGGTGACTCCTTCCCCCTGATAGGAGGCCAGTTTAGTACAGGAAAACCTGGCTGGAGACTGTAATACCTATGTAGACCCTCCTAAGGGTGGGGAGGCAAAAGGCACCTTACAAACACGACAAGAAAACAAGAACTGAAAAATTACCCTCTGTTAAACAAAACTTAAGCTAGAGGCCCAGAAAAAGCTGAACTGAAGGTCAAAGAACAGATAGACAACAAACTCATCTAGCAAGAAAATCCTAGGTAAGATAAGTGAAAGCAATCTCCAGAATAAACTAATTAAGGTAATTAAAAGTCTAGACGCCAGCAAAAAATAACAAATCACACCAGGAAAATTGAAGATATGGCCCAGTCAAAGGAACAAACTAATAGTTCAAATGAGATACAGGAGCTGAAACAACTAATTCAGAATATATGAACAGAAATGGAAAACCTCATCAAGAACGAAATAAATGAATTGAGGGAGGACATGAAGAAGGCAAGGAATGAACAAAAAGAAGAAATGGAAAGTCTGAAAAAACAAATCACAGAACTTATGGGAATGAAAGATGCAGTAGAAGAGATGAAAAAACAATGGAAACCTACAATGGTAGATTTCAAGAGACAGAGGTTAGGATTAGTGAACTGGAGGATGGAACATCTGAAATCCAAAAAGAAACAGAAACTATAGGGAAAAGAATAGAAAAATATGAACAGGGACTCAGGGAATTGAATGATAATATGAAGTGCACAAACATACGTGTTGTGGGTGTCCCGGAAGGAGAAGAGAAGGGAAAAGGAGGAGAAAAACTAATGGAAGAAATTATCACTGAAAATTTCCCAACTCTTATGAAAGACCTAAAATTACAGATCCAAGAAATGCAGTGCACCCCAAAGAGCATAGATCCAAATAGATGCTCTCCAAGACACTTACTAGTCAGAATGTCAGAGGTCAAAGAGAAAGAGAGGATCTTGAAAGCAGCAAGAGAAAAGCAATCCATCACATACAAGGGAAACCCAATAAGACTATGTGTAGATTTCTCAGCAGAAACCATGGAGGCGAGAAGTCAGTGGGATAATATATTTAAATTACTAAAAGAGAAAAACTGCCAACCAAGAATTCTATACCCAGCAAAATCGTCCTTCAAAAATGAGGGAGAAATTAACACATTTTCAGACAAAACGTCACTGAGAGAATTTGTGACCAAAGGCCAGCTCTGCAAGAAATACTAAAGGGAGCACTAGAGACAGATATGAAAAGACAGAAGAGAGAGGTGTGGAGAAGAGTGTAGAAAGAAGGAAAATTAGATATGACACATAAAATACAAAAGGCAAAATGGTAGAGGAAAGTACTACCCAAACAGGAATAACACTAAATGTTAATGGATTGAACTCCCCTATCAAAAGACATAGACTGGCAGAATGGATTAAAAAACAGGATCCGTCTATATGCTGTCTACAGGAAACACATCTTAGACCCAAAGATAAACATAGGCTGAAAGT